>CM035786.1:53428807-53453807 GCA_020466265.1 Siphamia tubifer
CAGACATACACACAGACACACAGACACACACACACAGACATACACACACAGACATACACACAGACACACACACACACATACACATACACACACACACACACACACAGACACACACACACACATACACACAGACACACACACACACTAGTAGAATTATACATATTACTTGTTACTGTGTACAGTGTAGTTTTACGTAACAGTCACTCACTTCACTTCCACTACGTAGTTAATACATGACAATATGGAGTACGAAAAGTGTACAGTAACTGCACACTTACAAAATGACCCTCCTCCTGTTGATTACAATCTCCTTCCTCCGCTTCCTCCCTCTCCCTTCCTCCTCCTGAACCCCCCCTCCCTCCTCCTCCTCAGTGTGAGCAGGTGCAGTCTGTGATCTTATTTAATATATTTCCTCATATGTTAGTTGCTGTTGAGCTGGTGTTTTCTCTGCCTCGGGCTCAGCAGCAGAGGTAGAAACTCATCTCAGTTTATTACAGTTGATGTTTCTGTCGCTGAATGTGACCGCCACCGCTGAGTCACGGCAACAAGGCATGGCGACACAACGCAGCACTGACCTCTGTAGGTCAGCGGGTGTCGACCTCTGCAGGTCATTAGGGTTCAATGACGTGATCTTTCATTAATATTAGCTCCACGGTCACAATGGTCTGTTATGGCAGCGTGTGATGGAGGCCTGGTGGTGCTGGGGGTGTGGCCTGATGGTGTTTGGGGTGTGGCCTGGTGCATACTGGGGGTGTGGCCTGGCATGCACTGAGGGTGGTGTGGCTTTGCCTGGGTTTGCTGCTTCATGGTGGGTGGGCACACGCCCTAGTGTCGAGCTGGTGCTTGGGAGGGTCCTGGAGAAGGAGTGTGTGCGTGAGTGCATGTGCGTGAGTAGATGTGTGTGCGTGTGTAGAAGGGCTATAGGAGTGCTGGGGTGAGGGCTATGCAGACATGCCTGGGGGGCTTCTGCTGCCTCTCCAGGGGGTGAGGGATGATACACCCCCCCGGTGCGGTGGCAGGGTGTGGCCTTGGTTCTGATTGGGGCCTGGGGCAGGGCGGGGTGCTGGCTGCTGTGGCCCTGGTGGTGGTGGGGTGACAGGGGAGTTTTGAATAATGAGTCCCCACACCTGTCTGGGGGTTCACCTCCTCCTCTTCCTCCTCCTCCTCCTCTTTTCCCTTCCGTCAGACTGACAGTTCCATAATCTTTTCAAGCCTTTTGGGAGTGTTGGCAGATTATTTTCCCACCATGCCTCCTGCTCTGACCTCAGAACATCTTTACTCGTACCTGACTGAAATCTGAGCTCGCTCAGATGAAGGATGAAGGCCAGAGCCTGAGGCAGGGGGGACCAGGGGAGGGGGGACGGGAGGCACTGAAGGACACCAACAGCCTTTCCTGGTTTATACTGGTTTTAACCCTTACTAATTAGTTATTAAATGTTTGTATATGTATTATATATATATATATATATATATATATATATATATATATATATATATATATATATATATATATATATATATATATATATATATATATATATATATGGCTGTACATTCAAGGAAAATATATGTATCATGATTTTCTTGATAAAATTTTCAATCACGATTCTCTGCACAAATCTTTTTTCATTCAACTCAAATCCAAAATGTTCATACTTGCAATGTGCATGACAAAATATTTAACTATTGGCCTATCATTTAACTATTGTTGAACTGTTAATTTAGCCATTCATTAAGTATAATATCATTATATATTGATAAATAGATTATGATTGTCAGTAAGCTTAGTTGATAATTATTGTTGTTTGTTTATATAAGAACTTCAAAATGCCATAGAGTATCGTTTATCTACTTTTTTTAATCCGACATGCTCTACAGTGTAATAAATGGGGCAATGTCTTTAATGATGTAATGGACCTTTTTCACAAAAAGAGGAAGTACGTTACAGGAGCATTAACTTTCTGTTAAATGTCAATACAGCCGGTAATATTGAAAGAGTCTTTTCAAGTTCCTGAAGAAATTGGCCACTTTTATCTTTTGCGGAGATTGGGAGAATCGTAGACGAACATTCACTAACGAAAAAGAACTTGATAAAGGTTTTCAGATTGTTTTCAGTGAGGAAAAATATAAATGTAAGTAGACAGAGCCCTAGGGCTAAAGTGCTACTGAACTAATAACTACGACCACAAATCATTACTATATCCACTTATACCTAGGACTAGGGTTCTAGGGTTATGTATGGACAGTATAGAGGACATGGACTATTTCACTATTTTATATTTGTTCTGTCTATGGTTTAAGTCAACGTCTCGTTAGCATAATGTTAACATTAGCCAAATGCTATCATAATCCGTTAATTTTTCTCTGGCAGTGTGTGTTTATGTTGGTGTTTGTTTGTCATAATATCTAATGTAGTAGATGGGCAGGTTTTTGTGAGGGTTAGATGCTACACTTCGCAAGGAAAAAAAGAGGATCCTCACGAACTCCAGGTTTGATCAGTGTTTATACATTTACTGTGACTTACTACTGTTCACTGGCTGCAGTTCTATGCCTATTTCAACTCTTTCTTTCCAATGCTACTGTTGTTTACTGCTGACTAGGGCTGGGTGATTTTCTCTTTTAATTTTTTCCCAAAAAACTCGATTCACGATTCACGATACGATTTTTTTCCCACGTGGGCTAAATGAAAATGAAAACACTAGAAAAGTGGTTTCTTTCGTCTTCTTTTTTTTATTAAATAACATGTAAAACAAAAATACTTCTACAAATAAGTGTAAATAATAAATCAGTTGTACAAAAGGTGCAACTGCAACCTGAGACTTTGTCTACATGAACTGTAGTAAGTCCAGACATATCCACCACTGTTACAGGAAAAACTGTGCAAAAAAAATAGTGTAAAAGATAAATTTTGTTGGAAAAAAGAAAGCTTAAAATATTTTAACAACTAAAACAATATACATTAATACTCATATTATATGAAAAACATTGCAAAAAACGTAGTGGTGCAAAAGTAAGATAAAAAGAAAACTAGTAACATTTTTATTTTGTAAGGACAAAATAAAACAAAACCTTATTATCAATCAAACTATAATGAAAAGGATCATGGGTAGCTCCCTCATAGCCAATGGGATGATACGTACATTACGTACGGGACATATTTACGTAAATTATGTAGTTGCGTATAGTAATGTACGGTATTTATGTTTCGGAGGTTTCAGTTTCCTTTCGTAAATAGAATTTTCTTTCGTATTCAGAGATTAAAAATTGAGGTAAAGGTTTTTCATAACTTGGATTTTTTGTTAGCTGGGGCTTTCGTAAGTAGAGGTATGACTGTATATATATATATATATATATATATATATATATATATATATATATATATATATATATATATATATTTATGTATTTATTCGGGGTGTGAATCTTTGACTCACATGATTCTTATCAGATCATGATCCAATTAAGGGCGATTCATAAAAAATTGTGAATGATTCTATTCGATTCAGTACGATTCGATTTGATACAATTCTATCCAATTCAGTTAAGTTTGATTGAATACAAATTGACAATTTAATCGCAAGGACTTATTTTATTTTATATTACTGAGAAGAAAAAGAAACAAACATAATTTCAAAACCATATCGTTTTGTTTATTTAGTGTCACAGAAACAATAGAGCAGGACCTACTGAACATAAATTCACATTAGATAAGTGATATTAATGATAATATACCTGTAGTTAACTGATATTAGTGAAATGTAAAACTGATGATCTGGTGTTACTAATCTAACTGGTATGTAAAACTGCTCATATTTAAAATACAAACTTCCTTTCCTTCAAGAAAGACAAAGTAAAAGATAAAAATGTCAAAATAAAGTTTACTTATTCCTACAAATGTGGGAATACACTGAGGTGAGACATAAAATACAGGGTTTTTTATTCTTTTTGAGGACAATCAACTGATTAACATGATGTTGTCTAAGAACACTAATGTCACTGAAACTATATCCACTGATTTGTTAAAAAGTCTTTCTGATGCTGGTGTCTGGTTTACAGAGGTATTTTTAAAGACATGACTGCAGGAGACTCACTGGGAATCCAGTACAGGTGGACTGACTGAGGCCCTACTTTACAAACCTGTACCCGCGTAAATTAGACGTCATGATTAAACATTCTCTACCCAGGAGCTTAGTGTTTAGCTTTATTTTCAGTTTTAACGAATACCACAAAGTTACTCACATATTAAATCTTGTACATTCGAGTAACATGTTATGTGTTAGCACTAAAGTCGTCATGTGTTTTGGAAATCTGTGGGCGGACATAAAGCTCCCTTCACAATAAAACCATTCAGCTGTCTACGGTTTCGTCAATAAATATGCTTTTATTTTGTCACTTCCTGTCTGTTACCTGCATTTCCTTTAACTTTAACTCTATCCGCAGATATAGGGAGCCTAAGTCTCCGCCCCTTCCGGTCGGTCCACTGGGCCTAAGTTCGTAAAAATGTAACATGAGAGTGGATGAGGATAAAATAATTATTTTCTGCTCCACTTTACTTTATGTCCTGAATCACACATTTGCTGTACTTCAATTAAAATCATAACCAATGATGTGTGTTTGGAGTTTCTTTGTTACGTGTTTTGTGATTTATTAGCGTGTAAAAATATGTCATTATTTGGACTCTGTTTGGACTACATATCAGACGTCGCATAGCTGACGTCACAGCAGAATCTTTCCCTGTAAACTTTTCTAAACCGTATACCACCTTTTCTATTTTTCATTTGTAAATGCCTGTGTGCTTTGTGTCCCGGTGTAATCACAACACCATTTCCACATGTTCCCTCTACCGCTTCCCGGCTGACGAGAGCTTGTCCCGCATGCTGGCTCTCACTCGACCAACTATCTCTCCCCCGGAGTAGCTGCCACTTCCCACATGCCCCGATTTAAAGTGGGTTTTCTCCACGTTTGATGCTCTTGCCTTCGTCCTGAAAGAAGGAGGTGAAGCTCGCCAAAGTCACAGCCATTTTCAAAGAGTTTGATGGTGAAGCTTGGTGATGACGTCATATTTGTGAGACCAATGTTGTAGTCCATGTCATGACCTCCGCTCCAGTGACCTTTCCCCCAATCTCCACACTCACCTGGTCCTGCACTGCGCAGCTGCAAGCCGTTCCTAATCGGTGGCTATATAAGCAGTAAGGCTTGTAGCTGCCAGTGCAGGACCATTCAGATATGTCACCTCCATAACCCGGACTTTTGCTTCCATCTCCCCAATCACCATAACCCGGACACTCATCATCACCACGGACTCTGGCCGTCCACCCCCAGGTTGTGTTTGTCTGGTTTTTATGTTGTTTTGTTATTAAATTATTTTGCCCTTCAGTACTGTGCAATGGAGTCCTCCTTCCACCTCACCCCGATCCGTGACAGAATGGTCCTGCCACCATCTGGACTCCGCCAGTGCTGAAGGGACCCTTTTTGTTTTTAGTTTTCCCCGTTTTGTTCTGTCTAAGTCTGTCCAGTCTTGCGTTCTGTCCCGTTCTGTGTATCTGGCTTAAGCGTTCTGTGTATCTGGCTTAAGCGTTCTGTGTATCTGGCTTAAGCGTTCTGTGTTCCTGGCTTAAGCGTTCTGTGTTTCTGGCTTAAGCGTTCTGTGTTCCTGGCTTAAGCGTTCTGTGTCTCTGTCCCGTTCTGTGTCTCTGTCCCGTTCTGTGTCTCTGTCCCGTTCTGTGTCTCTGTCCCGTTCTGTGTCTCTGTCCCGTTCTGTGTCTCTGTCCCGTTCTGTGTCTTTGCGTTCTGTGTCTTTGCGTTCTGTGTCTTGCGTTCTGTGTCTAGCGTTCTGTGTCGCTTTCTAGCGTTCTGTGTCGCTTTCTAGCGTTCTGTGTCGCTTTCTAGCGTTCTGTGTCGCTTTCTAGCGTTCTGTGTCGCTTTCTAGCGTTCTGTGTCGCTTTCTAGCGTTCTGTGTCGCTTTCTAGCGTTCTGTGTCGCTTTCTAGCGTTCTGTGTCGCTTTCTAGCGTTCTGTGTCGCTTTCTAGCGTTCTGTGTCGCTTTCTAAGCGTTCCGTGTTTCTGGCTAGCGTTCCGTGTTTCTGGCTAGCGTTCCGTGTTTCTGGCTAGCGTTCCGTGTTTCTGGCTAGCGTTCCGTGTTTCTGGCTAGCGTTCCGTGTTTCTGGCTAGCGTTCCGTGTTTCTGGCTAGCGTTCCGTGTTTCTGGCTAGCGTTCCGAGTTTTTGGCTAGCGTTCCGAGTTTTTGGCTAGCGTTCCGAGTTTTTGGCTAGCGTTCCGAGTTTTTGGCTAGCGTTCCGAGTTTTTGGCTAGCGTTCCGAGTTTTTGGCTAGCGTTCCGAGTTTCTGGCTAGCGTTCCGAGTTTCTGGCTAGCGTTCCGAGTTTCTGGCTAGCGTTCCGAGTTTCTGGCTAGCGTTCCGAGTTTCTGGCTAGCGTTCCGAGTTTCTGGCTAGCGTTCCGAGTTTCTGGCTAGCGTTCCGAGTTTCTGGCTAGCGTTCCGAGTTTCTGGCTTTTTGTCTTGTCTTCTGGCTTTTTGTCTTGTCTTCTGGCTTTTTGTCTTGTCTTCTGGCTTTTTGTCTTGTCTTCTGGCTTTTTGTCTTGTCTTCTGGCTTTTTGTCTTCTGGCTTTTTGTCTTCTGGCTTTTTGTCTTCTGGCTTTTTGTCTTCTGGCTTTTTGTCTTCTGGCTTTTTGTCTTGTCTTCTGGCTTTTTGTCTTGTCTTCTGGCTTGTTGTCTTGTCTTCTGGCTTGTTGTCTTGTCTTCTGGCTTGTTGTCTTGTCTTCTGGCTTGTTGTCTTGTCTTCTGGCTTGTTGTCTTGTCTTCTGGCTAGTTGTCTTGTCTTCTGGCTAGTTGTCCTGTCGCCTGGCGTTGTGTCTTTTTGTCGGTCTTGGTCTGTCGTTGGTCTGTCGTTGGTCTTTTCTGTCTGTTCCTGTCCCTGACTCTTGCCCGTTGCTCGCTTCTGTCCTCTGTCCCTGCCTGTTGCCCGTGGTTGGCTTCTGTTCCCTGTCCCTGCCTGTTGCCCGTGGTTGGCTTCTGTTCCCTGTCCCTGCCTGTTGCCCGTGGTTGGCTTCTGTTCCCTGTCCCTGCCTGTTGCCCGTGGTTGGCTTCTGTTCCCTGTCCCTGCCTGTTGCCCGTGGTTGGCTTCTGTCCCCTGTCCCTGCCTGTTGCCCGTTGCTGGCTTCTGTCCCCGGTCCCTGCCTGTTGCCCATGGTTGGCTTCTGTTCCCTGTCCCTGCCTGTTGCCCGTGGTTGGCTTCTGTTCCCTGTCCCTGCCTGTTGCCCGTTGCTGGCTTCTGTCCCCGGTCCCTGCCTGTTGCCCGTTGCTGGTTTCTGTCCCCTGTCCTTGCTTGTTGTTCGTTTCTGCCTGCCTGTTTCCTGTCCCTGCCTGTTGCCCGTTTCTTCGTTTTGTCTTGTTCCTGTCTCAGCCAGAGTCCGTGGTGACCCCACCCAATCAGTCTCCTTGGTCCTCAGTCAGACCAGTCCAGTTGCTCCTGCTACCAACCCAGATCTCTCAGGCCACTCAGTCCTGAGGGTCTTCCGCCCGGAAGGGTTCAACGCCGCCCTACTCAGGGGGTTTCCACACCGCCCTGCCCAGAGGGATGCCACACCGCTCTGCCCAGAGGGTACTCCGCCCAGGGGGTTTCCACACCGCCCTGCCCAGAAGGATGCCACACCGCTCTGCTCAGAGGGTACTCCGCCAGGGGGTTTCCACACCGCCCTGCCCAGAAGGGATTCCACACCGCTCTGCCCAGAGGGTACTCCGCCCAGGGGGTTTCCACACCGCCCTGCCCAGAAGGATGCCACACCGCTCTGCCCAGAGGGTACTCCGCCAGGGGGTTTCCACACCGCCCTGCCCAGAAGGGATTCCACACCGCTCTGTCCAGAGGGTACTCCGCCCAGGGGGTTTCCACACCGCCCTGCCCAGAAGGATGCCACACCGCTCTGCCCAGAGGGTACTCCGCCAGGGGGTTTCCACACCGCCCTGCCCAGAAGGGATTCCACACCGCTCTGCCCAGAGGGTACTCCGCCCAGGGGGTTTCCACACCGCCCTGCCCAGAAGGATGCCACACCGCTCTGCCCAGAGGGTACTCCGCCAGGGGGTTTCCACACCGCCCTGCTCAGAAGGGATTCCACACCGCTCCGCCCAGAGGGTACTCCGCCCAGGGGGTTTCCACACCGCCCTGCCCAGAAGGATGCCACACCGCTCTGCCCAGAGGGTACTCCGACCAGGAGGTTACCATGCCGCCCTGCTCGGTGAAATACTACTTAAAAATGTTTTTATTTTTGAGCTCTGGACAACGGGGGGGGGGGGGGGGGGGGGGTGTTTGTGTTTTTTTTTGTTTGTTTGTTTTTTAGGGGCTTCAGGAGCCGCTCCTTAGGGGGGGGGTACTGTCATGACCTCCGCTCCAGTGACCTTTCCCCCAATCTCCACACTCACCTGGTCCTGCACTGCGCAGCTGCAAGCCGTTCCTAATCGGTGGCTATATAAGCAGTAAGGCTTGTAGCTGCCAGTGCAGGACCATTCAGATATGTCACCTCCATAACCCGGACTTTTGCTTCCATCTCCCCAATCACCATAACCCGGACACTCATCATCACCACGGACTCTGGCCGTCCACCCCCAGGTTGTGTTTGTCTGGTTTTTATGTTGTTTTGTTATTAAATTATTTTGCCCTTCAGTACTGTGCAATGGAGTCCTCCTTCCACCTCACCCCGATCCGTGACAGTCCATTACTTACTCTGACATAAAACCTAACGTAACTTTGGATGCCTGTCCAAAGTGAGTGCTTTCTCAATGTGAAAATGGATCTTTAAAATTCACAGACATCATATGTGAAAACCGTAGCACATTCTAAACAGGACCAGAAAATTACTTTTATCCCTCCATTGACTCGCGTTCATTTTTTTATGGCACTTAGGTCCCATTACCCGGAAATCAACCGGAAATAGAATCATGTCACTTAGGCTCCCATTTGCAGATAAACATTCGGTTGGAAGTTTTAACTTGTATACATTTCTGAAAATATAAAGAAAGATTACAGATCGGTGGCTGGACCTCAGGAAACCGATTTACGGCCGTAAATCCGGGCCATCGGACCGTTCGTAGCCAGTTTTACTGATTCAGGGATCCGTGGACCGATTCACTCGGACCTTATACAATGCAGACCGGCAAATGATTCGAATCGGTTTATCTTTACAAAATAAATATAAATATATATATATATATATAACCACTTAACCACGTAACCACTTGGGAGACAGTCTTTATTTGGGGCTCCTGACAGAAAACACATAAATCCCTCGTCAGTGAATCCACGAAAAACACACGCCCCTCCTCCACACACATCCAGAACAAAAGGAAGGTACATTAAAATACAAAAAAGTACACAACATACCTGACAGAAAACACATAAATCCCTTGTCAGTGAATCCACGAAAAACACACGCCCCTAAACAGACCAAATTATACTTTAATATGAATTGATAAAGTTTGAAATCGTCAATTAACCCAAAATAATATTTTAGAAGCCGAAACAGGAATTTAGGAAATTATATGGCCGCTTACCTCCTCCATACACATCCAGAACAAAAGGAAGGAGGTAAGGGCGCGAAAATACCCAATATATTAGGCGGTGTCGCACCATAAAGTGCACGGTGGAAACACACAAACAGAACGAGGTTCCACATCTTAATACTGGTCTTTTAGCTCTGTCAGCGTTAACTAAAAACAAACAAAGAATTTTGTGTAATTATAACAGTGACATACCCCTGTTGCTGCAACATAATTGACCCTGTTACATATATATATATATATATATATATATATATGTATATATATATATATGTATATATATATATATATATATATATATATATATATATATATATATATATATATAGCGGACGTCATCCAGACTACAGTTCCTGGAGGAGGTGGTGTAATTCGTCGTGCTGCAGGAGCTTCTGCAGGATCAGGTGTACCCAAAAGCGATGGCGTCTGGCCCTCCCACGGATCTGGTACCTCCGGAGCAGGTACAGAGCAGCAATCCCACTGATTTGAGACATAGTTGAGGACAGACTGGGACACATTTGTTTTTTCTATGTTTATCCAGCGTCCAGACTCAAGAGTTTACGTGGCGTGTCACAGGCGTACACACATACATTTGTGTTTGGTGTGGCCGTACCATAAGGGTGCTGATTACTGCTGCCGCTGCATTCAGGTCCGCTGGGAAAACAGGGAAGCGTGTGCTTCCAGATCAGGGTTTGTGTTGTGGTGTGCGTTGGTCTGCCTTTAGGTGCCTTCAGGCGCTCATACGGCGGTGGGAAAACACATGCTCACTGTATTTATAGAAACCATTTTTAAGCCCAGTAGGTTAGAGACGAGTGTGAGTTTATCTGCTGTTGGTTTAAAGGTTTCATCCAGGTGACATCAGTTGATGGTGAAAACTTTTCTCTGGTGGTTTCCTGTTTTTCCTGTTTCAGTAAACAGACCTACGTGAAGTTGCTCCCCCACCCAGCCACCCACTGAAAATCTTTGGATAAATAGTCTCATTCATTTGTGCCTCCTTTCTGCTAGTTTGTGCCGTTAAAATGATTGTTTGTGCTATTATGGTTTTTGAGTTATTAACCATTCTTTCATAGGCAGGGTCGTCACAGTTATTTAAAATGTGAGGGTGTCCTAGGTTGTAGCACATGAGCAAAATTTTCGGACTCTATAATCGAGAAAATTAACCAACAATTATCCATTAATGGTTACATTTTTATATTAAAAACAAAATGGGTTTTTCCTCAAACATTTATTCCAAGAAGAACCAAACTTTTGACAGAAATACAATAAGAATGAATAGCTGCCACTCCCTACTCCTACTCAGAACATCCATAGATGTTTTGAGTAGGGGTAGGGTTTAAACCATAGATATTGTAATGACCTGCAATGTTATTGCTGTTTGGCGTGATTGACCGACAGTAACCATTTATTCTGCAATAAAAAGTAGGTGAGATCCGTTTCCAGGGTCCAGTGGTACAATACAATATATAACCTCAGGAACAAGTGGGGGTAAAATGGTAAATGGACTGTACTTATTTAGCGCATTTTATTCACCACTTGGTGCCCAAAGCGCTTTACAATTCCTCACATTCACTCATCTCCTGTTTGACTTCTATTAATAATGCAGCTCGCTTCTTCTTTTCATTTGCACCAGGAGAAACTTTCTTTAGGCTGGTGGAGGGTGGCAGGTGAACACTGTGGTGGTGGACTCATGGGGCAGCGTTGGCTCTGTCCTTTTACATGTGTATGATTAGAACTCTGTGATGAATGAGGGTCAAAGGTCACTAAAAGCATCATGGGTAGCTTCCTCATAGCCAATGGGATGATACATACAGTACGTACATGACGTATTTACGTACATTACATAGTTACATTCATTACATGCAGTAATGTACATAGTAGTGATGCGCGGTTAGGGAGTTTTACAGAAACCCGCCCCGCCCCAAACCCAAGACGTGGCTCGGCCCGCCCCGCCCAACCCGCATGATGTCACATATGGATAAACCCAACCCGCCCGCTATCAACCCGTGAGCTTAAATTAGGCTCTAAACTCACATAGTACATTCGCAGCATCTTTACCTTGTGCTTCTAATGTTAAAAGTCATGAAGCATAATTTTTGCCTCCTTTCTAACGTCTCAATATGCACTCCAGCACATAAAATAGACTCCACCCACATCATCACTCTATAAAGCCAACACATACAACGTTTCCGTACAACCTTCGCATCGCCTGTTTTAATCTTCTCCCTGATCAAGTCCGACATTTTCACTCTTATCTCTGAGTGTTCAGGGAGATTTTGGCGCTAATAACAAATAACAAAAAGTTGGGATAAAAAAGCATTCAAAACAGGAACTGACGGGCTTGCACATGCGTGAGCCGAGCACGCACGCACACACGCGCACACACACACACACACACACACACACACACTTCAGCGGGTATTGATCATCCCTGACCCGCCCCACTCGCATCCGCAATATGTATTAATACTGCGACCCACCCCGCCCGACTCGCGGGTCATAGGAGAATTAAGTGTACGAGTAATTGGAAGGAGAGGAGAGACGAGGATGCTACTGTAGGTTAGCGGGGCTCCTTTCCATTTCATAACACGGCTGTGGAGACTGCTCCATGCACGCACACACCTCTCTATCCTCCCTCATCGGTCTTAACATGGTCTGTAAAGATATGAAGGCAACCCTTTCCTGTAGATGGCAATGGAAAGGATGTGAAAATAACATGGCTGTTACCAATTCATTCTGACTGGAGCGTGCCGCCTCATGGAATGAAACTGCCGATGTCAATTGAGTTGTCTTTCATCATCATGTTTTTTATATGTCATTGATTATTCTTACTGAGGTTATTTTAAGTTGAAATATTGTATACCTTCAATCTATCCATATTGTGCCATTTTTGGGAATGTCGTATGGAAAAATGCAGGTATTGATCGTCCCTGACCCGCCCCGCCCGCATCCGCAATATATATTAAATATAACCCGCCCAACCCGCAATATGTATTAAAAACTGCGACCCAACCCGCCCTCCCCACGGGTCACCCGCGGATATCCGCGGGCCAGCGGGTAGCCCGCGCATCACTAGTACATAGTATTTATGTCTCGGGAGTTTTGGTTTCCTTTCGTAAAATTGATCACATTACTGAAAAGTGTTGGAACCCAGAAGCAGACTCTCAGGCTCGGAGTAGGTTTTAAGGCTTCATTGTTAACAATAATAATTATGTGAAGTGTCTCTCCCTCTGGGACATTCCGTCAGAGGATGAGTGGCAGCGAAAACAACAGCCACTAATAAGAAAGGCAGGGTCAGTTCGATAACCAGGTAATCATATAAATCAGTCGTAATCCAAATGAACAGTACCGTAGGCCAGCCACGGGCCTATCCGAGAGACAGGGGCAAGGCAGAGTCCAGGTCCGAGGTCATACACAGAACGTTCCCAAAACACAGACAGGGGACAAGCAGATACCAGAAAACAGAATACCATAAAACACAGTCTAGACCGGAATAGCAAAGAGAAATGAACACTTGTAGGTTGCATGGAAGACAACAGAAGACACACAAGTGTGAAGACACACGAGCAAATATATACAGAGCAGACAGGTGTTCCACATGAGGAAAAATTAACGAGGGGCAGGACAACACCGGTGACAGGAAGCAAAATCTGAATGAGTGACGAGGGACCACATAACAAAATAAAAGCCCAGACACTAACAACGACAGAAACCACATAAGACTCACAAAAATAAAACACAGGACACAGAGTGCTGCATTCATAACAAAATCGAGGTAAAGGTTTTTCATTACTTGGATTATTCATTAGCTGGGTCTGTCGTAAGTAGAGGTACCACTGTACTTTGGTGGAAGTAGGGGACTGAGTGACGTCATTGGTCAAAAATAAATCTTGTCATATCTCTAAATCTATAATGACACAAACCATCATTTTAAGGGCACAAATAAATGAGACTATTTATCCAAAGAGTTTCTTGGGGGGGGTGCTTCATGCAGGTTATAAACGGTGTTGATCTGTCAGAAGTTTAACTGATGTAGAAACAACTGGAACTGAAATAGTTTATTTACACCTGAAGCAACGATATGACATCAAAGGATCACAGGCTTCCTCCTCCTCTTCCTCCTCTTCCTCCTCTTCCTCCTCTTCCACTTCTTCCTTTCATGTTTTTTCATTTTTCCAGTTTTCCATCTAGTTGTTAAATATTTTTGGTGTCAGTGACAGTCTTTCCTTCCTCCTCCTCCTCCTCCTTTCATATTTATTTTTCACTCGTCTTTCTTCCTGTTTTTTTTCATTTCTCCAGTTTTCCTTCTTCCTCCTCCTCTTCCTCCTGCTCTTCCCTTTCCTCCTCCTTCCATGTATATTCAGTTTTCACTCATCTTTTTACATGTTTTTAAATTTTTCCAGTTTTCCATGTAGTTGCTGTTTAATATTTTTGGCGTCAGTGTTCCTTCCTGGATGACTCAGGTGACACCCCCCCCCCCCCCTCTCATCCTACCTGTCTTCTCTTTGATCATTAGAGGATGATCCTCCGTCTGTCTGTCTGCTGTCGTCTTTATGTCTGACTCAAACCACGGCGTTTGCTTGCACTCGTTAACGCTAGCGATGCTAATTACCACAGAAGAAGTGGTGTCTGGGTTGAGCTTTGACCCCAGGACATTCACAGTAACATCAGTGAACACGTGGACAGACGTCTGTTGGACACGCTTACACGTCTCCACAGCAGCCTCGGGGACGGATCTACTTACTGGTAAATGGATCTTGTTGCTCTGTATTTGTGTTTGTGAAAAAGGGTTAAATGTACTGTACTTACATTAGCCTCACATTCACCCATTCACACACTTTATATTAGCCTCACATTCACCTGTTCACACATTTTACATTAGTCTCACATTCACCCATTCACACACTTTACATTAGCCTCACATTCACCCATTTACACACTTTACATTAGCCTCACATCCACCCATTCAAACTCTATACAATAACCTAACATTCACCCATTCACACACTTTACATTAGCCTCACATCCACCCATTCAAACTCTATACAATAACCTAACATTCACCCATTCACACACTTTACATTAGCCTCACATTCACCCATTCACACACTTTACATTAGCCTCACATTCACCCATTCACACACTTTACACTTCTAAAGAAGTACACAAATGTAGTATTTTGACTGTAATTAACAGTTTTCCAGTTGTGACAACTGTTGTATTGTATAAAGTTTGACAATGTCACAATGTGTAATGGTCATTTTCTCCATAAAATCGCTATTTACGTAAACATGTAGTAATGGGTGGATGCATAGCACTTCTGTGATTGAATGCAGATATTAGTAAAAATATGGTCATAGCCCAGGAGAACCACACAACTCTCTCTGTCTTTCTGTCTCTCTCTCTCTGTCTCTCAATTCAATTAAATTCAATTAAATTCAATTTAAAGAGCTTTATTGGCATGGAAAACAAACATTTTCATTGTCAAAGCAGTTGTGCAGAAATAAAATAAAAACTAGTTTAATTTACAAGTACAGTATATACATGTGCATGGTTCCATTTTTTTTTTCTCTTTATATTATGTTTCAGTACCCTGTATATACAGCAGTATATGTACATATAGAATGTGTCCAGGTGTGAGGACAGTGGACATGTCCAGTCAACTGTCCAAAGTGCTGATGCTATTTTTGGTGGTTGTTGTATGTGTTCTTCTTCTGTGGTCACACAGCTGATAAATCTTGGTGCTGTCATTACACAGGTCTTTATTTCGCCCAGCAGATATGCAACTTTGTCCTTGTTCATGTTTGTAAAATGTTTCTGTATATTTGTGAAGTGTGGGTAGAATTTGTCTCTAATGTCTCTCACTTGTGTTTGCACCTCCTGCTGTGTGCAGTGGGTCACAGTCTTTGGTTGGTCTGTAGTGTCCTCTCTCCACCTCCAGGTTGTGGTCATTCAGTCTGTACCTGGTCACAGAAGAATTCCAATGTGCCTGTGCTGTAGTGTAGTTGTGCAAATGGTAATAAAAGTCTATTCTATTCTCTGTCTCTCTCTCCCTCTCTCTGTCTCTTTATTTCTCTCTCTCTCTCTCCATCTCTCACTAGCTGCATTTTCATTACAGTTTTTCGCAAAACAATATCAATATTCCTAAAATTTTGACAAAGTATATTTCCGCTTTGAATGTGTTTACATTAGAACGGTTGTTCTAGGCAGGAGTGCTGTAACTCTTGTGAAATATCATCCCAAGAGGTTTCACTACTGTCATCTTCGAAGCTTCAGATTGACCATAGTAATGAATGAATGAATGGGCTTAATTCTCTGGTCAGTAAAAGTCCCTGGTGAACTCTTTAAAGGCACTAACATGTCAAACAAACCAGCTGGTTAAGGCTATAAGGGTCTGTACATGTGGTCCCTACATTGTCAGGTCAAATCATTAAGTGTAAATATGCTCAGCACTTAACAACAAATTATAAATATATGTAGTGTTTTTTACACAGTGCTGCACTGGACACTTTACAGAACAGAGAATATATTTATGTAAAAAAAACCTTAAATATTCAAAAACTAACAGATAATAAAATGAAACCTTCACTGTGTGTATTGTAGGAATCACCCTGAGCATCACTCCTAGAGCGTGTTCAGGACGGCCTTAGTTCTGGTGTCCCAGCAGCCAATGGTTGTCATGGTTACAGTGACTGCCGCTGCCATTTTCACTTCCAGAGAAGTGATCATGTGACCATGTTTGTCACATCCTGTGACATATAATTGCAGAAAAAGTGTTTCCATTACACTTTTGCGATAAATTAGAATATCGAAACATCTGAAAAACCACCTCATGAAAGCGTGAAATCTTTTTATCGATATTTGAATAGTTTTTCGAAATTCAGGGGTTTCCATTAACAGTTTTTATAGCGATATTTACAATTTGTGAATTTCTGAGGGTAATGGAAGCAGCTTCTTTCTCTCTCTCTCTCTCCCTCTCTCTCTATCTCTCTCTATTTCTGTCTCTCTCTGTTTGTCTCTCCTTCTCTGTCTCTCTCTCTATTTCTGTCTCTCTCTCTCTGTTTCTCCCTCTCTGTCTCTGTCTTTCTCCCTCTCCCCCTCTCTATTTCTGTCTCTCTGTCTTTGTCTCTCCTTCTCTGTCTCTCTCTCTATTTCTGTCTCTCTCTCTCTCTCTGTTTCTCCCTCTCTGTCTCTGTCTCTCTCCCTCTCCCCCTCTCTATTTCTGTCTCTCTCTCTTTGTCTCTCCTTCTCTATCTCTCTCTCTATTTCTGTCTCTCTGTCTCTCTCTCTATCTCTCTCTCTATTTCTGTCTCTCTCTCTCTGTCTGTCTCTCTCTGTCTCTCTCACTCTAGTGCCTCATTCTCTGTCATCCAATAGCTGTAAAGGGAGCGGAGTCAAATTTTTTTGTGTCTCAGTCTTTGCTCATAAAGCTGGTGTTTTTCACATTGTATATAATGATGGATGGTCACCTGACCAGCCTCAGACTAAGCCCCTCCCACCTGTGTAGGGGAGCAGAGGCGTGATTGGTTGGATCTGTCTTTGGCAGGGTGTTTGTTTACCGCGTCAGCTGTCTGTCGCTGTGACGAACAGCTTGTCACTGCTCATCTGTTGTCAGGATTAATTGGCCCCACTGTGATCCATGATGGATAAATAATAGAGGAAGTGCAGATGAATCAGCCCCTGCAGGGAAACCCCGACTCCCGCACCAGGCGGGGGTCAGCGGGGTCACACTCACCACCATCCATCTTTAGAAAGGTCAACATGCCGTGTGTCCGCCTGAGTGAAACAGCGTTCATTAAAGATGAAAAGGTCTGAAACAGATTTGGTTTGGGTTCAAATCTGACTGAATTTTAAGTTTAATGTCATAATTTTGACTCTATCTCATAAATCAGAGAGTTATTCTCATAATTTTGACTTTTTATAACGGAATTTTGACTTTTGATCTCATGATTTTCTACTTTTTAGCTCATAATTCTGAGCTTTTTCTCATAATTTTGAGTTTTTATCACAGAATTTAGATTTTCTTGATCTCATATTTGTGTTTGGGTTAAATTCTGCCACAGGTACAAGTGTTCAACCTGGTTAAACACCTGCTGCTGGTCGATGGAAATAACAGCCAGGTCACTGTCCAATCAGCTGCAGAGTTCCAGAATATCCTGAATGAACCAGCATTCACAGAATGCCTAACCCCGCCCCTATTTTGTGCTAATCTCCAGTTTCTATGACAACCTGTTCTTGAATTAGAGCCAATAATGTGATTTTGACCTTTCCGCGAAATGCCACCTTGACCTTTGACCTTTTGCAATATTGATAATTTGGTTATATGTATATATGTGTCAGTGTGTGTAATATTATGATAATATATCCAGTATTGATTAAGTTATAGTGTGATATGTCTATGTTTGAACAACACTGTGTTACATATGTCACCTTTGACCCCCAGAGATCTGAAAAACTATTGGTCGTAGATGATAACACCACTCTGAACTGACTCTAAACTGACTGAACTGACTCTGAACTGACTCTAAACTGACTCAGCACTGCCTGAACTGACTCAGAAGTAACTGACCTGACTCTGAAATGACTGCACTGACTCTAAATTGACTCAGAAGTGACTAAACTGACACTAAACTGACTGAACTTACTCTGAACAGACTGAACCAACTCTGAAGTGATTCTAAACTGCCTCTGAACTGAATCAGAACTGACTGAGCACTGTCTCAACATTGACTGAGCTGACTCTAAACTGACTCTAAACTGACTGAACTGACTCAGAAGTGATTGAACTGACTGAACTGATTCTAAGATGACTGAACTGACTGAACTGACTCTGAACACTAATTGGAAAACTCACACCAGTTTCAGAGTCAGAGGCATTACTGTAAGAGCGTAGCTGTAATTGTAGTTTGAGTGGAAAGCTGAATCAGTTCTACTCGTTGAACTGAATCTTCTGACTTTCAGTTCAAGGTCGATGTTGCCTCGGTCTCAGACGTTATTGGTCAACGTATTTGTGGGGTCTTTTCGTCTTCTGTTTGCGCTGCAGAGAACTTTGGGAAATCTTAAATCCAATGAGTTGTGGGTGGGCGGAGTCGTTCTAGATCTGAACCTGAGTCGCCTGCATCCAGCTGGCGCCATGCCGCTGCCTGGGGGACGGGGCAGCCATTACCCTAATGTTGGATGTAAACAGCGTGCGGCGTAATGTGATGTGATGGATGTGGACGGAGGCGGAGCCAGTGGGATGCATTGATCCGTCTGATCTTGTTAATCAGTCTGGATGCTGCTGAGCTTTTAGTGAGATGAAGACTGCGATGAAGACGCTTTTTAAATGTGAGTGCATGGTGACGGATGGGGACAGTGAGGGAGAGCAAAGGATGGATGGGGACGGCGTTTATTTATTTATATCCACCTGATCTAATTTCATCATCTGACAACACGAATTAAGAAACATACAGAAGCAGCCAAAGACGAGAGAACGGAAGTAGTGGGCGGAGTCAGAACACAGGTGGGTGGAGTCAGAACACAGGTGGGCGGAGTCATGACACAGGCTGCAAAGGTGGCCGGAGTCAGAACACAGACGGGCGGATTTAGAACACAGGTGGGCAGAGTCAGGACACAGGCTGCAAGGGTGGGCGGAGTCAGAACACAGGTGGGCGGAGTCAGAACAGGATGGACAGTGTTTGAGGTTGTGTTAAAATCCCAGGATCACTGGATTATTCTGAAAAAACACTTTTAGTTGAAATGTGTGACTTTTTTACAAGATGTACCTGAATGCACCTTGATGTTACAAGATGTACCTGAATGCACCTTGATGTTACAAAGTGTACCTGAAAGCACCACCACTTTACACGGTGCCCCTGAATGCACCATACATTTATATGGTGTACCTGAACACACCGTAGTCCTCACATGCTGATGTGTGTGTCAGACGTGTGATGGAGGTCATTGGTAAAATTTTCAGCATCAGAAACTTGCATTGAAATTTGTGACAATATGGGGACCTCTGACACCATATGGACCTCTGACACTATGGGGACCTCTGACACCATATGGACCTCTGACACAATGGGGACCTCTGACACTATGGGGACCTCTGGCACCATGGGGACTTCTGATACTATGGGGACCTCTGACACTATGGGGACCTCTGGCACCATGGGGACCTCTGATACTATGGGGACCTCTGACACCATATGGACCTCTGACACAATGGGGACCTCTGACACTATGGGGACCTCTGGCACCATGGGGACCTCTGATACTATGGGGACCTCTGACACTATGGGGACCTCTGATACTATGGGGACCTCTGACACTATGGGGACCTCTGGCACCATGGGGACCTCTGATACTATGGGGACCTCTGACACTATGGGGACCAAAATTCAGGTCCTCAGGAGGTTCAAAATATAAATAAAGATCCCCAGTAGTAAAATCGAAATGATGTGGCCCTATAAATACATTAATTTGTTTTTTTTCCAGAAGTCCCCAAAAAGCATGAGGGAAACAGGTGTAAAGTGAAACGTTTATTTGTCAAAGGTTTGAAGATGAGTTTACTTTAAAAACAAAGTATTTTATATTATTATTATTATTATTATTATTATTATTATTATTATTATTATTATTTGTATGTGTTTTTAAAATGTATTCTTTTATTTATTTGTAATTAAAATTTTTTTTAAATGATTATTTTTTGTATATTCCTTTATGTTTTATTTAATTTTCTAATTTGTATTATTATTATTATTATTATTATTATTATTATTTATTTTATTTTAATTTTTTTTATTTTATTTAAAAATTGCCAACTTGGTCCTGATGGGACATGGAAATGACTGTGTGTGTGTGTGTGTGTGTGTTGTCATCTGCCAAACTGGATCAGAACCATCATCTAGTGAATGTGTTTTAGGAGAGAAATCTGCAGACGGACAGAAATGGAGGTGTGTGTGTGTGTGTGGGGGGGGGGGGGGGTTAATTTATGTAATTGTGAAGTGATGTGGAGCTTTAGTCAGAAGTGGATCTGAAGTCCAGCCAAGGCAGTGCTAAGTGCTGTCTGCATTTATGGCACAGTGAGGGTGTCCCTCATTTCCCCCCTGCCACCCCACCCCCACCCACCCCTGCCAATCCAACTGCAGGGGAAAGTCTGCATCTGAAAAAATGGGAGTGGTGTTGTAGAAACACTGGTTAATGATAACAAGTCAGTCAGACAGCAGACCTCTGCCAAGGCTTGATATGACGTCAAAATGTAACATGATGCAGCCATAGGTGTTGTCTGAAGGTTAGGGGTCAAAGGTTATGGTTATAGGTGTCGACCCATCTGATGTCTGAAGGTCAGACCATGTGAATGAAAAAAACACCAGATTCTATCTTGTCTGAATCCAGAGATATTACCACTAGCTGTGTTTCATTACAGTTTTTTGCAAAACAATATTGATAATGTAAAGCACTTTGAGCACCATGAAGGTGGAAAAGCGATATATAAATGCAGGCCATTTACCATTTATTCCTAAATTTGCGCTTTGAACGTGTTTTCATTGACGGTTGTTCTAGGCAGGAGCATCCTAACTTTGGTGAAATATCATCCCAGTAGATTTCACTGCTGTCATCTTTGGAGCTTCAGACTGACCATCACCCTGATAGTAATAAATATGCTTTAGCATGTAATAGCATTAGCACAAATGAATCGCCTAATTCTCTCATCAGTAAAAGTCCCTGGCAAACGCTTTAAATACACTAACATGTCAAACAAACCAGCTGGTTAAGGTTATAAGGGTCTGTACATGTGGTCCCTACATTCTCAGGTCGAAATATAAGTGTAAATATGCTCAGCACTTCATAACAAATTATAAATGTATGTAGTGCTTTTTACACAGAACAGAGAATATATTTATCTGTAAAAAAATTCTTAAATATTCCCAAACTAACAGATAATAAAACTAATCACTGTGTCTAGTGTAGGAATCAACTTGATCATCACTCCTAGAGTGCGATCAGGACTGCCTTAGTTCTGGCGTCCCAGCAGCCAATGGTTGTTATGGTTACAGTGACTGTGGCTGCCAAGAGATCATGTGACCATATAATTGCGGAAAAAGTGTTTCCATTGCACTTTTGTGAAAAATTTGAATATTGAAACATCTGAAAAACCACCTCATGAAAACGTGAAAACTTTTTATCGACATTTGAGTGGTTTTCAAAATTCCGGTGTTTCCATTACCAGTTTTTATAGCAATATTTACATTCTGCAAATTTCCAAGGGTAATGGAAACACAGCTACTGATGTGTTTTAGCTGTTGACCTTTAGTGTGACCTTGACCTTTGACCTTCATTTCTCAAAATCTAATGGGTTCTTCCTTGACCCATAATCTATCATTCCTGAAAGTTTCATCAAAATATGTTCAGAACCTTTTACGTAATCCTGCTGACAGACAAACTAGAAATCCACTCAGAGCATGGTAACTTTGCGAATTCTATGAAATCTGTCAAATCATGAATCCATCATTATCATGTTAAATCATCATCATCATCATCATCATTATCATGTTAAATCACTATCATTACGCAAAACTTCAATATGACGTCAGACCGGAAGTCGTGAGTCGATTCAGCTGAAATTTGGTCTGTTTCATCCTCCTATCCATCTCCTTGTACACCCTAAATTTCAGAACGATCCGTCAAGAATTGCCAACACTAGAGTGAGAAAAGTGGAAATGTGTACGCACACACACAAACAGACAAAGCGTTAAACCAACTAACTTAACAGACAGACCCGAATTTAATACCTCCTTGGCAGAGGTAAAAATGGATTATATTTCTACAGCTCTTTTTTGGCCACTTCACATTACTGATCCATTATTCATTCACCAATGCAAATTAGCCTTTTGGCTACAATTGGATACATTTACCAAAATGTTCATTAATGTACATCGTCCCTCTATACCAAAAAAAAAATATATATACAAATTTATTACATGAAATGAAATAGTCCTGGTTCTAGTCCTGGTCCCAGTCCATGTCCTGGTCTTGGTTCTAGTCCTGTTTCTAGTCCTGGTCCCAGTCCTGGTCTCAGTGTATTTGCTGAGTCTCATTTCAGACAGCCTGGTTTAAATATTTAAAGTTCAGCCTCTGGCTCTGATTTTATTAACAGAGTGAGACCTCTGTTCACACAATCTACTGAGATCAGCTGAAAAACTGTAGAGGAATGATGTCACACACACACACACACACATGCGAGGATCTAGTTTATAGTCATCACTTGTAGGTAAGAAATGCAAACACACTTAAAAAAAAAATAATTCCAAAACAAAAAAAAGAAAAATATTTAAAACATTAATGAATAAAATGGAAAAAAAGCACTTTGTAAAAATTAAAAAATAATTACACATTTTCAAACCTTTGAAATATATGTGAATGGGTTTAGGTGACATAATTTACATGAATTTGCATAAATTAGCATACTTCACCGAGATTAATATTTGACTAGTGAGGACCTACATTTATATTTAACATTCATGGGGACCTGAATTTGAGTTCCTTTAGTGCAAACATGTGAACCTGGAAACAACAACTACTGCAAATGTTTGTGTTTTCTATGTAAAGTCAGGCTCCTCCCCTTCATCTTCCCTTTTTGAATATCTAGTAACAGAAGTATATCATCCATTTTTATCTATTATCTTCATTACTTATTCAGTCATTATTCTAGCCTAGCCTAGCAGTGCTATCCCTATTCATTTCATGTATGGGTCTAGTGGTGCTTCATAGTCAGGGGAGGCGGGGCTTAAAGGTTGTCTTTCAAATCCTCTGTATGCAATAGGACGGACTTTGAAATTTTACATTGCGGTAAATGGAGAATAAATTTCAAAGTGATCCAGAATCCAGGATCTCTTCCAGATCACCACCAAAATGTAATCATTTGTTCCTTGTGACACTGCCAACACATCCTGAATATTTGAATAAAATCTGTTCAGAACTATTTGCATAATCCTACTGAGAGACAAACAAACAGACTTGAATTTAATATCTCCTTGGCGGACCCCTCTTCATTTGAAGGGGGGAGGTTTGCCTTGGTGGAGGTTTGCACTCTCAGAGTGCTTTTCTTGTTTAATTAAGCAATAGGGCTGTCGTATTTGACTTTTTATCTCATAATTTGGGCTTTTTATCTCAGAATTTTATCTTTTAATCTCATAATTGTAGCTTTTTTCTCATAATTGTGACTTTTTATCCCATAATTTTGGCTTTTTATCTCATAAATTTGACTTTTTATCAAATAATTTTGACTTTTCATCCCATAATTTTTGGTTTGTATCTCATAATTTTAGCTTTTTTCTCATAATTGTGACTTTTTATCCCATAATTTTGGCTTTTTATCAAATAATTTTGACTTTTCATCCCATCATTTTTGGTTTGTATCTCATAATTTTAGCTTTTTTCTCATAATTTTGACTTTTTATCTCATGATTTTGACTTCACTTAATGTGCCTTATAGTATGTAAAATATGGTAGTACCATTAGATTCCCTGACGCTGAAAACATGGGTTTAACAGTTAAAACCACCATTTGAACTTATTCAGAGGCTGAGATATTCCAAATTTAAGTTTAATGGCAGCCATTTTTTATCAATACGGCCGTCATATAGCCATCTGGGCAAAATTGATTTTCTGATTCTATACACCATAACCATTCCAAAAATATATAGTTTACCAAATCCCCCCAAAATCATCCCACTAAAATACATAATGTCCTGGACTAAAATCTTTGACTTTCTTTCTTCACATGTTTCTTAGGGTTAATATAAATCTGATACGAGTACTCACTCACATTGGTATTGATTCTATCCATATTAAGAGTAATGCATCCAACCCTAAATAAAATAGATAAACATTCCTATTTACCTTTAACATTTAATAAACATCATGCTTTATGAGTCATTTGTTGTATAATGGGAGATGTTAGGTGTATTTGACCTCATTTCTTTTAGTGTTATAGCTGTTAACATTAAGTATATTTTACTAAAAATGTGGGGTAAAATCTATTCAACTCAAATAAGTGCAAATTGTTACTTTCATTTTGAGCACATTCTATAGATTGTTTTTTACAGTACACCTTCGCGTCTCTCCATTTAATTTTCTTCCATTTTTTGTCTTTTTTCTTATCTTTTGTCGTTTTCTTCCCCCATTTCCCCTTAATTTCCTTTCCTTTTTTAATTTTCTTTTCCTCTTTTCCTTTTTTCTTTTCCATTCTTTTTCCAGTTTTGTTTTCTTCCCCAATGTTTCCTACATTTTTATTTTTTTTGTTTCCTTTCTTTTTCTTTTTTCCTTCCAGTAAATGATTGCAGGGAAAAAAGGATCATATCAGCCGATAGTGATACAAGAAAAACTGATAAATATCAGCCCATATATGGTGTATCAGCTGATCGATCAGCTGAACTGTCATTAGTTTTTATT
>CM035786.1:53456307-53681307 GCA_020466265.1 Siphamia tubifer
TAAACGAGGACACTCTGGGAGAACATGACCTCAGATGAGTCCAAGATTTACAAGCTGGCCGGATAGATGAAGAGGTATCTGAAAATAAAGATGACTTTCTATTAATAATAATAATGGATTTTATTTGTCACGCACTTTACATTTGCTGGCAAATCACAAAGTGCACAATAGAACAGTAAAAAAAAAAAAACAGTGATAAAGAACAATAAAATCAGTAAAAAACAACTAAAAACAGTAAAAGCAATTAGTCTGCAAAGGCAGCATGGAATAAAAAGGTTTTAAGTCCTTTTTTAAATGAGTCCAGCGTCTGTGGAGTCCTGAGGTGGTCAGGGAGGGCGTTCCACAGACGGGGGGCAGCAGCCTCAAAGGCCCTGTCACCCATGGTCTTGAGCCGAGTCCTGGGCAGGTGCAGACGGTGCAGTTGGCCTGACCGGGTTTTGGCTGAAGTATGTGGGCGGAGGAGTTCAGTGGGGTAAGTGGGGGCGGCACCGTGCAGACAGTGATGGGTGTGAAGGAGGATTTTGTACTGTATGCGGAGGTGAATGGGGAGCCAGTGCAGAGTGCGAAGGATGGGGGGTGATGTGGTCATGTTTTTACACCCTCATCAGGACCCGGGCAGCGCTGTTTTGAACATACTGAAGCCTTTGAAGGCTCTTGCCTGGGATCCCGATGAGGAGTGCGTTGCAGTAATCCAGCCTGGAGGAGACAAAGGCATGGACGAGCCTCTCTGCAGCGGGACGGGTACTATCCCCTCATCATAATGTTTACGTTATAGTGAAGTGTTATAATCACTGTCTTTTACCTCCTGTCTTTCCAGGCCACAATTCAATCTCTGAGGCCAGACCAGTGTCAGGAGATTTTAAGGAGGTGTCTTTTGAGGGACCCGAGCTTATTTTTTGACGCACTTGCCAGCCTTCTTCCTCCAGAGTGGTGACCTGCATGGGAACTGCCCACAGGTGTAGAAAGGCCACCACAAGAATGTGTTTCCCTGCTATCACAGGTGGAACTTCTAATTCTGAATGGCCAGGAGAATCTGGAATGATATTCGTGCTCAGGAAGACCCCCCCCCCAAATCCAAAAGACAGACAGTTTAAATATGCGGCATATCAGCCATTTGTAAATGGTAAATGGACTGCACTTATATAGCGCTTTTCCACCTTCATGGTGCTCAAAGCGCTTTACATTAGCCTCTCATTCACCCATTCATACACCAGTAGGTTTCTAAGGTCTATGGTAAGTCCTACTGGGGGCCTAAGTCAGGGTTCAGTGTCTTGCCCAAGGACACTTCGACATGTGGACAGCCAGAGCTGGGACGCGAACCGCCAACCTCTCGGTCATTGGGCGACCCACTCTACCAACTGAACCACAGCCGCCCATATTTGTTGTGTGGCAGTCTGGCTCCCTGGGTCAAGGTAATAGAAGTGTCATCCCAAGTTGTGTGTGAACAATTAGGGACTGGTACCCTGACCCTCACCAGAAATATGTGGGTTTTATCCCACATGTATTGTGAGGAGAGACTAAATATACATATTTTAAGTTTATTTTTGCTATTGCGTGTTGCACTGTATTTATTTTTGTACTGTATATTTTTATTGGTTGATGCCAGTATTTATTTTAATAATAAAAAATATGCAGAAAATTAAATTCACAGTTCACTTTGACCACACTTTTATTTTTATTACAAAAAAATACATAATCTAAAACACATGGGAAAAAAATATGGGAAATATACAATCAGGCATGAAAATGGCTCAGGGGTCAAAAAGGTGACAGAAGTGCGTGAGCGCAGCGGCGGCGGGGGGGGGGGGGTAGTGCGTGTACACTATGAAGAAAAATATTCAGCGCTTTGTCCACCAACACGGTTTCAGTCTTCTGTAGGAGGCACTACAAAACACGCAGCTCTCTCAGACACAAACACAATGACCTCATATCTATGTTGTAATGACCATTTTATTAAAAAATGAATGAATTAAAATGAATAATGTCTGACCAATTAGGTAGTGGAATGACACAAGGCTAAGTCATCATCCTCTCATCACTCATCATTATGCCTGAACCATAATCAACACAACATACCAAAAGGTCAACACTGTGTTAGTAAAACATGCTGTTGACAACAACAATATAATTTAAAGATAAAAACCCCAATGTCCAAGTCCAATTAATCATTTCTTTTTCCTTTTTGCCTGGGCCACCAGTGTCTCCAAGGCCCTTTTGCGCTGAGTTGCTGCATGCCTCAGCCTCGCCTGCTTTTCAGTTTCTGCAGCCTCTTTCTTGGCCTGCTGAGCACTCCCCAGTTTTTTTAAAACCAAATCTTCTCTGCTGCACCTCTCTGTCCACTGTTTTTGTTTTCACTTTCTGCCTGTAGGTTGCTGCTGCATAGCTTCCTGTCCACCTCTCCAAATTTGACATCTTTCCTCAATTTTTTTTGAAAATATCCCCTATATGAAAGGAAAGCTCCTGTCCCTTCACTGTTACTTTTCCCTCCATCTTCAGTCAGGACCATTTCCAGGAGCATTTCATTCCTGCATCTACCTGCTTCACCGATGCATCATCCTCACCTAACACTCATTCTGCAATACACAACATCAGAGGCGAAAAGGAGTGTAATAAAATACCAATTATTACGTGTTTTTATTTAGTCACAAAAGGCTTCAATCATGTATACCAATTTAACAAGTTCTAGTACGTTTACAACCTGCTCAGTAGCCCCTCACATGACTACTATACACACGTCCCAAAAAACAATTACAGAGGTATTATAAAGAAACATTTGGTTCTTTTTATGTCACTGTTAACTTCACAAGTTTGGTGCTACCTTGGGATAATACTACAGATACCGTCTAATAAATACATGTCAATGAGCTAATACCTACCGTAGTTAATGGGAGCTCATTTGGTAGTGTTCAACTAAATTGCTGTAGCAGTGTAGCACAGAGTCCTGCACGGTTCTGATTTTGACAAACCGCAACCGCCCGTACCAGTCATGTTCAAACCCGTATCCGACCCGTTTTCAGACGAAAAAAAAGTACAAATCCGCACCCGAACCGACCCGCTATAAATGAACCCGATATCCGACCCGAACCCGGAAGAAAATGTCAGCTTAAATACAAAATGTATTGCCACGAAAATACTGAACAGTGACATAGCCAAGGCAGAGCCAAATAAAAATGTTGTTAAACAGTAGCAGACAAATAATAAATTCAAAAACTATTTTTATACGTGAGCTCATGCGCGCGCGCGCACACACACACACACACGCTTGAAAAACGCATCAAGAAGGAAGCCGACAGGAGGCAGTTATACAAGTCCAAACTAAAGAACAGTTTTTAGCCTATGAACCGCAAATTAGACCCACGATCACCCACGTCCGACCCGAACCCGTATCCGACACAGTACAACATTTTTCACCCGTTTCGTGAAAATCTGCGGTTCACCCACGGGTCACCCGCAGTTACTCTGGTGTAGCAGCCTACCACAGATATAAATACGAAAAATGAAAACATGAAAAAGACCGAAACCATTATTCACCTGACCTAATTCAATCCGGCAGCAAAATGTAGATGTTGTTCGCTTGTCGCTGACCGCTTTTCCTGATAGTTCTTCTAGCAGAGACGTAAGTTAGCAAGTAACGTTAAGTAGTTAGGGTGACTCTTCAAATGCTCGCGCTCACGCAGAGACCGTAAAGTGCTTCTAGCGGCTTTGAAGAATAGGCCTATGCTCATGATTGGCTTACTGGAAGCGACTGTGCAAATTGTAGGCGGAATCTGGGAAAAGTTCCGCCTTAAGCGCTAGGATTGGAGAGGCAGCCTGTCAGTCAAACTAGCTCCCCTGCCTAAGTTCCGCAGATAGGTTTTTGGCAGCAAAACAGTCAGGGGGATTTGTGGATCGCTGTCCAAGTTAAATTTTAAAGTGTTTTCATTTTGCATAGTAAAGTCAATCATATCATATGATTAAATAAATAAATACATAAATAAATAATTCGACCTACCAGACCCCCCCCCCCCAAAAAAAGTCCTCGGATCTACACGATTCACGTGGGTCACCCTTTTTTACTTCAAAACGGCGAATTTCGCCGAAAGGTGAGAGAATTTCATGCCTGTACAATAAAGTGCACCAATTTGGAAATATTGATCTGGGCAGGCAGCACAGCTGACCGCTGGGCAGGTGTTGTGAGTTGACAGGTTTTGGGGATCCGCAGGTAGGTGTCGCATCCTCTTGTGCTCAGATGTTCACTGAGGAAGCCTTTGAGAATGAACAAAAAAAGAGCATGTTAGAATGTTTTTAATCAGTTATTTAGACTAGAGTGCCTGTCACATATTGTTTGGGTCACAATGTTGTCCTCGCTGAATCAAACAGCGATCCCAAAATCATACAGTACTTAATTTCACTATGGATGTGAGAATTATTACAAATTACCCTTACATCTGATGTGGAAACAAGATTATCCTAAAGAACAGCACTGTAAAGAAGAACCCACAACAATGTGTGTTTGGTTGTGAGAAGTTGTGGTAAGTTTGTGTGTAAAAGAGTAATATTGAATGATGCCTTCAGAAACAGCTTCTGCACCTTTTCCTTGGATAATTTACATCTGTGGTAGGAGCTGGAATACCACAGAACACACCATACTGCTGCGGGTCATCAGACCTCTGGCTTTTCGTATGTGGCATGCCTCCTTGCGATGAAATTTGACTACAGAGAATGTCTTTGTGCAGGTCAGGAATGTAGGCAGAGTCCTTATCCACCTTCACGGTGTAGAGGCTCCACTTCTGTGACTTTTTGTTGAACGGTTTTCAATATCTAATAAAATTAAATTAAAATGAGAGAAAAAGCAGAAATGATTGTCACTGATACAATGCTGTTATGGAAGCGAGACAATTCTTCTAATTCATCTAAATGTGCTTCTTACAGTCTAAATACGCTGAACTTTTAGCTTGTGTCAGACAAAATACACTGTTGCAGTGGGATTATTATTAATTTTCAAATCTTACTCAATGGAGCCGTCAGTTTTTCTTTTCACTGGTCGGTGAACATGGTGATTTTAGTCCAAACCGGCGAGGAGAGTGTGAGCCGAGTAGACAGGTGGGGTACATCATACATCAGTGTATGGTTATGAAAGGACTCAAGTTCCGCTGTAGATTTAAATACGACTGTGAGGAAGCCCCCCCTCACTAAGGTGACAAAACAATGCAAAATCTAATACAGGAAGTTTGTTTTGGGTGTTTTGATTTGAAACCCAATGCTAATCCCTCTCTCTCCGAGGTCCACTTCCTGGGGGCGTGTCTTCATGGAGTGCACACCTGGAGGTGCAGCCACAGGACTCCTGCAGCTGCACCTTGTCAGGCCAAATGATCAGAGGGAGAGAGGGGAGGGGTTAGGGAGTATTTTGTTATACTGTTATGTTTAGTATTTCTGCAGTTAGTGTTTTCTTTCTTCTGTATTAGTAAGATATTTGTATTGTATTTGTTAATTGTAAATATGGTCTAATTGTAAATGCTTTAGAGTCAGGGGGTGTGGCATGTTGATTGTGTTGTGGGAGGAGACTAAGGGGTATAAAAGCCAGGGGGAAGAAGCAGTATGTGTGTGTGGAGGTGGGGGATAGGTGGTGTCTCCTCTCCTCTCCTCTCCTCTCCTCTGCTCTCCTCTCCTCTGCTCTCCTCTCCTCTGCTCTCCTCTCCTCTGCTCTCCTCTGCTCTCCTCTGCTCTCCTCTCCTCTGCTCTGCTCTCCTCTCCTCTGCTCTCCTCTCCTCTCCTCTCCTCTGCTCTCCTCTCCTCTGCTCTGCTCTCCTCTCCTCTGCTCTCCTCTCCTCTGCTCTGCTCTCCTCTCCTCTCCTCTGCTCTCCCCTCCTCTGCTCTCCTCTCCTCTCCTCTCCTCTGCTCTCCTCTCCTCTGCTCTCCTCTCCTCTGCTCTCCTCTCCTCTGCTCTCCTCTCCTCTGCTCTGCTCTCCTCTCCTCTGCTCTCCTCTCCTCTGCTCTCCTCTCCTCTCCTCTGCTCTCCTCTCCTCTGCTCTCCTCTCCTCTCCTCTCCTCTGCTCTGCTCTGCTCTGCTCTCCTCTGCTCTCCTCTCCTCTGCTCTCCTCTCCTCTCCTCTCGGACCAATTAAGAAGTGGCTCCACCTGGTTAGATCTTTTTCTTTTTTTTTTGTCTGAAGAAAAGCTGTATGCTGCACTGTGTAACTTTATACCTTTCCTGCGTTCAGTAAAATATAAGAAAAACCAAAGCTCTGGTACGCAGATTTCTGTTCAGCTCCTTTGTACATCACGCTCTACCTCCTTCAGCCGCCGGTGGTCCATCCAAAGGGTGTTTTTTTTTTGCCATCTAAACCCAACAACGACAAAACAAGAATAAGCTATTTTTTTCTATATTGTCATGAACCCCACACATTAGCAGTAAAAAAATGCAAAGAATTAAATGTGATCAATGACTCTGCATGATACAATTATGTTTAATTATATTACCTTAAAGCCCAGGTACTTCTCAAACTTCCCCCAGCCAGCGTGTATTTAGCACAATCTCAGAGAGTGTTGATGAGCCACAGATCCCTTCAGTATCCACTCCTTCTCCCTGTTGTCCAACAAGAGTCTATGGCAGGCATGTCCAAACCTTTCCACAAAGGGCCGGTGTGGCTGCAGGTTTTTGTTCCAACACCAGACTTGACTCAATTAATCAACTGATGTCAGTCTTCAGAGAGTTGATTGGTCAATCTATGTACCCTTAGTTGGTTGGAACAAAAACCTGCAGCCACACCGGCCCTTTGTGGAAAGGTTTGGACAAGCCTGGTCTATGGTGACAAGTGCCCACTCGTGTTCTCCCATCACGTAGTGGAGTACGTCAGCCCACATATCCTAAAAGAGTAATAATGAATCAGCAATGATCCTCTGAAAAAAAGTTCTGTAGTTGTTTAGAAAATTATATTTCTCACAGACTCATAATAAATATATATCAAACGTACAAAAAAGTCATCGTAGTTTTATATGATATGTACATTCTTGTATATATAATCACATGTACGTAGGTATAATACAGATGTATACAGTAGATAGTAATATGTATATCCATGTACATATTTATATTCACTCTAGGCTATATTTTTATTCATATTTTTCTCTATATTCGTATTTATATTTCATTTCTTGTCTTTCTCATCTTGTATATTGTTATATTTGTATTATAGCTGTATTGCATCTTTGCAAGGTTTGAGGAGAGTGTCACTCTCATTTCACTATGGATGCACATCCACATGTAACAAATACAGAATTCTGATTCTGATTCAGTTTTTTTTCGCCACACCAGAGGACACATCCAGGTAAAGGAGAACGACTGCAAACACAAAATCAAAAACGGCAGCAGGTGAAAAACAGGAGCAGCTTTACTCACGGTTAGCATTATGCTAAACTAACAACAACAAAGCCACAAGTGGCCTGTTTTCGTGGTACAGCTAACTAAACAGTCTAACAAGCCACCATTACACATTTAGATATTAGGGGAAATAAGCCGATGCTATCCTGAAGTTGTCTCCATCTTTGAAACACTGTGTCAATATTTACATGGGTTTTGTTGCTTTTGTTATCAGATTCTCTCTTGGACTCTCTGTTAGAGGAGTCAGTTTTCTGCTTTTTGTGTAGGCAGTGGCATTAGCAGGAATGGGGATGTTTCCTTTCTGACTATCTGCCATTGCAACCGGTGTTTCGTCGCGAACGCGCACCGGCTCGTCTATATGGACGTACCTTGGGGAACATGGCTACTTTTTCCACTGGCCCGAGATTGGCTGACTCCTGCCGTCACAGTCTGATTTTTTAAAAGGCTGTTTACACAGTCAGTGGAGGGTGCTGGAGTATGGTCTCTGCTCAGATCACTTCACTTTCAATGTGATGAAAGATTATTATGAAATTTTTGCTATATAACAAAAAAAATGTGTCGCCTACTGCCGCTTTAACTGGGTGTTCTTGATGTGTCTCAATTTTTTTTTGATTGGGTGGATAAGAGCAGGGGGTGCTGCCACACCTCCAGCACCCCCACTTCCCACGGCTATGCCTGGATCCCACAGATCCAGCTGCACTATCATTAGCATTAGCATTAGCACTAGCAGTTCTAGTCAATGTACAGGAGTCCATTGTTATTGGACAGAAATGACACACATACTGTAGACAAATAGAGACAGGTGGACAATTCTATATGTTAAAAATAGAAAAGGACATGTGGGCAGGTCTATCACAGGATTATCCAATCGTATTTCTCCTACTGTTGCGTCTTTGTCTAAACTGAAGACAACACTTTCACATCTTCTGTTTTCATCATTACCGTAGACATGTAGCCTTAGAGTCTGAGTTGTGCTTCACACAGTGTTTTCCTACATTTCCCAGAATGCTCTGGGACACAGTGAGGAACAGGAGGAAGAGGAGGAGGAGGTGTGTGTGTATAATCAGTGTGTTATTGTGTGTGTTGTCACCGGTCGTCATGGTGATGCTCCTCCCATCAGCATGAGGTGCCGTCTCCTTTGCTCCCGCTTGTTTGTGTCATAGCCTTTTGAAGGAGGCGCAGGTGGAGGTGACCTCCAGAAGATGAGGAGGAGGAGGAGGAGGAGGCGCCACATCTTCATCATCACCCCCCAAAAATAATTAAATAAATAAAATAAAAGTGTTGTGCAGTCTGTGTGGACGACAAACTGGGACAAAATTAAACACAGAAATATGGCATTAAATTATTTAATGAATTAAAATTGGAATTAAATACATAAACATATTTATTACATTTCTCATATAATTCATTAAAATATCAATTAATTTTAGATAAAAAAATAAACCATTATTTTAATAATTAATTATTTATTTCCTGGTTCTTGTGTTGAATTGTTGTGATGAATTTATTTTATCTGTCAACCTCGGTCCACGACAGTCAGTGGGCGGGGCTACGGTCAATCTTATCCTATCCACTCCATTAGGATAGTCTAGATTTTTAACAACACTATTTTGACATTTTATACAATTTTTTACATTTCATGTTACACTTTTGACTTTTTATATTACAATTTTGACTTTGTCTCATTTTGATTTTTTCTGCATGTAGCCAATAGGGAGCCTAAGTCTCCGCCCCTTCCGGTCGGTCCACTGGGCCTAAGTTTGGAAAAATGTAACATGAGAGTGGATGAGGATAAAATAATTATTTTCTGCTCCACTTTACTTTATGTCCTGAATCACACATTTACTGTACTTCAATTAAAATCATAACCAATGATGTGCGTTTGGAGTTTCTTTGATACGTGTTTTGTGATTTATTAGTGTAAAAATATGTCATTATTTGGACTCTGTTTGGACTACATATCAGACGTCGCATAGCTGACGTCACAGCAGAATCTTTCCCTGTAAACTTTTCTAAACCGTATACCACCTTTTCTATTTTTCATTTGTAAATACCTGTGTGCTTTGTGCCCCAGTGTAATCACAACACCATTTCCACATGTTCCCTCTACCGCTTCCCGGCTGACGAGAGCTTGTCCCGCATGCTGGCTCTCACTCGACCAACTATCTCTCCCCCGGAGTAGCTGCCACTTTCCACATGCCCCGATTTAAAGTGGGTTTTCTCCACGTTTGATGCTCTTGCCTTCGTCCTGAAAGAAGGTGAAGCTCGCCAAAGTCACAGCCATTTTCAAAGAGTTTGATGGTGAAGCTTGGTGATGACGTCATATTTGTGAGACCAACGTTGTAGTCCATTACTTACTCTCACATAAAACCTAACGTAACTTTGGATGCCTGTCCAAAGTGAGTGCTTTCTCAATGTGAAAATGTATCTTTAAAATTCACAGACATCATATGTGAAAACCGTAGCACATTTCAAACAGGACCAGAAAATTACTTTTATCCCTCCATTGACTCGCGTTCATTTTTTTATGGCACTTAGGTCCCATTGCCCGGAAATCGACTGAAAATAGAATTGCGTCACTTCGGCTCCCTATTGCGTTAAGAGCTGAAGTGTTTGCGAGTGGGCGGGGCTTGTTTGAAATGTTTAAGCATCAGGTTGATGATGTTTTGACCTTTGACCCCTCCTCCTCCTCAGAACCGCTTCCACCTGCAGATGGTCAAGGGGGTCCCGGAGTCCGGCCTGTTGGACCTGCTGACGACCGTCCTGCGTCACTCGGGTTGGCGGGAGGGCACGGCGGTGCTGTGCCGAGGCTGGGAGGAGGCGCGGGGCCTCCTGCGGCTCCTGGACGGAGGGAGTGAAGCATCGTGGGACGGCGACGGCGCCTGGCACCTGCGGGCGCTGCTCAACCTGACCCAGTCGGCGCACGATGACACGCAAATCCACGACTTCCTGTCGCGACACTTCCGTCAGACACGGCCGCCGGCGTCAGTGCTTCTGTTCGGCGCAGACCCTCAGTGCGCGGCAGCGGTTCTGCGTAGCGCCCAGGACCTGGGCCTCACATTACCCATGGTGCACTGGGTCCTGGGCCAGCCGCTCAACCCCGACGCCCTCCACGCCATTGGACTGCCGCTTGGCCTGCTGGCTTATGGGGAAGTGGAGCAAAAACCGCTGGACTTCTACATCCGGGACGCCCTGCAGCTGGTCACCAGGGCCGTCACTGCGGCAACGGTGGTGAGACCGGACCTGGCGCTGATCCAGAATATGGTGAACTGCTATGACAAACCCAACAAACACGAGGTTCCGTCATCGGGACAGTACCTGTCCAGGTAAAGCAGCACACACGCCAAAATAAGACTCCTCCCACTTCTGGTCTTATTTAGTGGTTTGATTGTGTATGTTTTTATATTTTCTTTCTTTCTTATTATTTATTTATTTTGTATTATTATTTTCCATATCACATATTTGTATACTTTTACTTTAATGATAAACTGTTGATTCATGTTTATTTTTATTTATTTTGTATATTTTATTTGATTTAATTATGTAATTTTATTGTAAAAATATCTTTTGCTTTTTATTTTCATGATCACATTTCTATAGTTTATTTTTTATATTCATGTAGTTTTATTTCGAAAATCTCTCTTAGTTTTAATAATTTTAGATTTATTTTATATTCACATTTTTATCATTTCTTTTTTATAATTAAGTTATATTTTGAGTTATTTTATTCATGGTATTTTATAATTACTTTTTTATTTGTATTTTTTATAGACTATTTATTTAGTTTTATTTTTTTAAACCTTTCTTTTAGTCATTTTATGTTTATTGTAATTATTACTCATCATCATCTGAACCTGCTTTATCCTCACCAGGGTCATGGGGTCACTGAGGGGCTAATACAGCTACAATGGGTGAAGGCAGGGTACACCCTGTATGAATTATTTTAGTTATTTATAATTCCATTTTTGTATAGCTTATTTCTTTTTTATGCTAAGTTTTATTTAGAAACTCTTTGTTGTGTTTGTGTCAATGGGGCTACCCCTAACCCTAAACTCACAGACACAAGTGGAAAAACTACTGGAGTAAAATTATCTACACTTTGTTTAAATTCTACGCAGAGTAAAAGTCAAAGTACACATCTAAAAATCAATCAATTTAAATTTTCAATTTTATTTATAAAGCCCCAAATCACAACAAAGTCGTCTCACAGGGCTTTACAGAAACGCAATCAACTACAGAAATATATGAACAGTCCCAAGCATCCCCTGTCCTTAGACCCTCCCCCTGTCCTTAGACCCTCCTTCTCGGCAAGAAAACCCTTCCAAACCCAGTGGGAAAAAGAAGAAATCTTGAGGAGAACCACACTGGCGGACAGATCCACTCCCATGGACGAACAGGCTATAGATGAACGTCCATTTATAAATGAAGGAGGGGGGGGCTGGTCCACATACCAGGCAGGCAAGAGAGGAGGTCCGGGGCCACAGGTCAGCATAGGCGAGTCACCGCAGATCCTGTCTTGTCCCACGCAGACACTTGAGTAAAAGTACAAAATTATTTCATTTACTTTCAATTATCTCATGCCAAAAAAGGATGAGTCATGAATAAAGTTCAGCACGAGTTATTTTAATCAACTTTGAGGTGTGTTAAATTAAAGTGCACAATCCACACTTAACCCCCCCCCCCCCCGCGGAGCTTAGTAACATGGTCTTCAACACAAGGAAACCTAGATCAGTCCAAGAGCGGAGACCTCAAGTAACTTTGTATCTCATAAAATCAAAATTATTAGATAAGAAGTCAAAATGATTGCCTCCTCCTTTTTATCATCTCCTGTTTCACTTCTATTAATAACTCAGTCACTTCTTTTCATTCACACCAAGAATCACTTTCTTTGGGCTCATAATTAATAATGAATACGTACTGTAATAAGGTTTAAATGAGCACACTGGGAAAAACTCACTAAACAATAATAACTCTGTGATGAATGAGGGTCAAAGGTCACCAAAAGCATCATGGGTAGCTCCCTCATAGCCAATGTGATTATACGTATAGTCAGGGCCGTTGCCAGGTTTGGCTGGGCCCGGGACAACATCATCTGAGTGGGCCCTCTCCTCCTGCATCACTTTGGCTTTCTCTCTCTCCTCTCTCTCATCCTCCCTGGTAGCCTCTGCTTTCTCTCTCTCATCCTCCTTGGAGCTACCAACCTCGACAGTGTCTATAAGAGGTAAAATAACATTTATTACAAAGTAGCCCAACATTACCAGGGGTCAAAAATCAACCATTTCACAATTAACCATTTGAAAAACATTCAATTTGACTATTAATCACTATCAAGCATTATTATTGCATATTGTTATTATTAGGCTATTATTATTATTATTATTATTAGTATTATTATTATTATTAGTATTATTATTATTATTATTTATTTATTTATTTATTTATGGTGTTGTTGTAAATGGGTCCGTACTCCATTCAGAATGTTACTCAAAAAAAAGGAGAGAGAGAGAGAGAGTGCACTCCTAACCAGAGACACGCAAAGTATGGAATTGGCTCTGCTCGCAACGTCACCTGCAGCGGGGCTGAGGTTCCCATAACAGATAAACCAAAACGACTGTTTTTGGGGTTGGAACTGGATTATGAATTAGGGTTGCCACCTCTGTCTGACAAAAATCCGGGACATTTCATACTCAGTCGAATCTTTCCTTGTATTCAATGGAATCCTCCATTCAGTGTCCAGGAAAGTGTATTTTTCTTTCTGGGACAGACCATTAAAATCCGGGACAATCAGGAAAACCCAGGACGTGTGGCAACACTATTATGAATTGAGTTAAGGCTTTCAAAAGCTGGCCTAAGTACTTTCAACAGTCATGTGTAAGATGCAGTGTGTTTTATTCGTTTAGATTTTCTTGGGCTAGTTTGATTGACTGCACTTTTCACTCTGTGTATCTTCTATAACTATAAATGGTGCATCACATGTACAGGTTAGGCTACATTACGAGGCTGTTTCCTTTACCTGGTTCAGCTGTCCCACCTGCTGCATCATCTGAATCTTTTTAAAAATATTTATGGAGTGACCCCCTGAGGCTCTTTGCTTCTTCGTCTCTTTTTCTCTTTTCTTTTCTGTGCTCCTGATTTGTACATAATGGCAGCGAGCACGCAGCCTTATTTCCGAAGCCGTGTGATCAAATAGTGCCGCGCTTTTTTATGAAAGACCAAACCATTTCTGCATTATGGGTGATATAGGGGTGTCCTTGACTCTATTTTCGAGGACAATACAGGCAAAAGAACCAGAAATCATTTATTTAATGCAAATATATCACATTTCACCCCCAAATCAACACATTTTGAAATTAAACAGAATTATTAATCGTATCTTCATGAAGGACCAATTCTGGGACCCCCTATGTGCCTGGGCCCGGGACAACACACCCCTTTGTCCCCCCGTGACGACGGCCCAGCGTACAGTACGTACATGGTGAATTTACGTCTCAGGGGTTTGTTTCGTAAATTGAATCTTCTTTGGTATTTAGAGACAAAAAATTTACATAAAGGTTTTCGGTACTTGGATTATTCATTAGCTGAATCCTTGTTAAGTAGAAGTATGACTGTATTTGAGAGAGAAAAAAAAAACCTTACTAACCCCAGAAAGCATTTGCACCTATTGTGTATATTTCCTGTCTAACCTGTAACTGCTAGTGCTACAGGCTATAATGATGTCCTCTATTGTAACTGCTAGTGCTATATTTTCCCAGGCTCGTAGCGACCTGGAGAGGACACTCCAGCTTTGTCGCAAGATATCAGCACAACATGGCACAACATGGGAAATGACAGTTACTGGTTAAAAGCTCTCTCTGATTGGCACAGGAAAGGGGCGCCTGAGGTCACTTCTGACATTGGGGGAGATAATCATATCTCACTGAACAGCTGCCGCCCGCCTTAAGCTGGGCAGCCCCCAGCCAATAAGGTGCTGTCCCTCCACAGCTCACCTGCTCTACTGGGTGCGTAGAGCTTAGAGATTGACATCTTGACAAGCGAGTTGTAAAGCCCTGCATTGGGCAGAAAGGAACAAGAAGACTCCAGTTCTTCGACTAGCAAGCTGGAATGACCGGACCATGTGCCCTGGACTCGCCAACGACCTCCAACTGATGGACAACGCACATAAGACAGCAGTTATCGACAAGGAACTGACAAGACTGAACATAGACATCACATGCCTGCAGGAGGTCTGTCTTGCTGACAGCGGTTCCATCAGGGAGGCCAACTATACCTTCTTTTGGCAGTGCTTGCCACACGACAGCCCTAGACAGCATGGTGTGGGCTTTGATGTGAAGAACTCACTGGCCTGAACCATTGAACCCCCTATGGGAGGATCAGGGAGACTCCTTGCCTTATGACTATCAACAACAGCAGGATTTGTCAACATCCTCTGCACCTAAGTGCCAACACTCTGCTCTTCCCCAGAGGCCAGGGACCAGTTCTATGAGGCACAAGATGAAGCAATAAATAAGACCCATAGCATTGAAGGACTATATTTCCTTGGGGACTTCAATGCTCGAGTGGGTGCCGACTGCGACACCTGGCCCTATTTTCTCAGCCACCAGGGCATAGGCAGGATGAATGAGAATGGACAGAGACTACTTGAACACCTACTTCAAGTGCAAGGATTGCCACAAAGTCTCTTGGAGTCACCTCCGGTCCAAACGTTGGCACCAGCTTGACCTTGTCATTGCCAGGCTTTCAGACCTTAGAAGTGTCCTTATCACTCATACTTTCCACAGCGCAGACTGTGACAGAGACCACTCCCTCGGCTGCAGAGTGAGGCTGACGGCAAAGAAGATGCATCATGCAAAAACTAAGAGCCAGCCACGCATCAACACCTGCAGTGTCAATGACCCAGAGAGATCCCAGCAGTTCCAAGAAGTCTTCAATGAAAAGATGGCTACTCCAGCCCCAGACGACACTGACGTTGACAGCAAGTGGCACCATCTCTCTGACACTATGTACACCTCAGCCATTACAGCTTTCGGGAAGAAGGAGCGTCAAAATGTGGACTGGTTCGAAGCCCACTGATATGAGATGCAGCCAGTCACAGAAGCCAAGAGGAATGTCCTGCTGGCCTACAAGCAGAAATCATATCCCAGCACTCACGATTCCCTAAGAGCTGCGCAAAGCAAGTCCCAGCAGACAGCTCGCCGCTGTGCAAACAACTACTGGTTGAACTTGAGCAACAGGATTCAAACAGCCACCGACACGAGAAATGGAAGAGACATGTACAATGGCATCAAAACAACTACTGGCCCCACTGCTACCAAGACCACACCGCTAAAGTCCAGGACAAGAGAAGTCATCACAGATCAGAACAAGTTGCTCAAACATTACCTGCACCTGTACGTAACCCAGAACATGGTGACTGATGCTGCCCTGGACACCCTACCCAACCTTACAGTCATGGAGGAGTTAGACGCCCTGCCCACTATAGAAGAACTCGGCAAAGCCATCGATTGTGTGAGGGAGCTCGACCTACAGGAAGGCGAAAGATCCGGTACAAGGACATCTGCAAGCGTGATATGAAGCAGGCTGGCATCGACCCCAGCTCATGGGAACACACAGCAGACAATCGTCAGCTCTGGGGGCCATAGTCACAGACAGTCAAGAAGGCAGAGGTCACTAGAAAAAAACAGACAAGAGACAAGAGTGGAAAGAGGAAGGGAAGGACAGTCTCTGCCTTGAAACCAACCTCGTACATCTGCAATAAATGTTCCAGAGACTGCGACACTAGACACTAGAGTCAAGTTGTACAGCCACTCTAGACGATGCAACTGTACAACTTAGCGCTACACCAGGGGTCTCCAACCTATTCCACAAAGGGCCGGTGTGGCTGCAGGTTTTTGTTGAAACCAAGCAGCAACACACCAGACTTCAATCAATGAATCAACTGATCTCAGTCTGCAGAGAGTCAATTGGTCAAACTGTGAACTCTTGGTTGGTTGGAACAAAAACCTGCACCCACACCGGCCCTTTGTGGAATAGGTTGGAGACCCCTGCGCTACACCTTCATCTATCGAGATGAATGGTCGCTGACAACGAGTGCTATAGGCTATAATTTTGTCCTCTGTTGTAACTGCTAGTGCTAGAGGCTATAATTTTGTCCTCTGTTGTAACTGCTAGTGCTATAGGCTATAATTATGTCCTCTATTAAAACAAATATAATGTAATGTGTCACTGAAGATTTGAAAACTACTGTAATAAATGATAATGAGTCAGTGGAGAAAGAACGAAAAGGCTAGGTGTGATGTCTGTTTAAGGGTTAAAGAAGAGAAATGGTTTGGAGTTTAGAGACAGAACACATTTACAGAAAATGAAAAGATAATTGCGATGTTGAGAGGAGATAAAAGTGTCAGAGCGAGGATTATCCACCGCATGACAAGAACAACTAGGAAAGCACTCTTGACCCCCCCACATCACCACCAAACTCTCCCTATTACCAACCTACCCTGAATTTCAGCAAAATCCATCCATAGGTTTTTGAGTTACCTTGTACACAAACAAACATCCAAACCAACCAACCAACCAACGCTGGTAAAAGCATAACCTCCTTGGCAAAGGTAACTAAAGCTCTGACAACAGGAAAAGAAATGCAAATACCTAGGACCACATCACTGTGGTTACCTGTTCAGTCATGTGACGACCCACCTCATAATTCACAATTAAGATGAATTCAGAATAAAGTCACTGGAAGATTCCGATCAAAAGGATCCATATTTTGAATTGATAGAATCGATTTTTAATGAAAAAATTTCAATTACATTTTTTCAATTAAGTTAAATTTCATTTATAAAACCCCAAATCACAACAATGTCACCTCACAGGGTTTTCCAAAAAACATGAGTGGAAAAGCCCGTTCGGGATTACGCCTCACGGTCGCAACCGGATGAGGGTGTTCTCGTATTCGGCTTTACAAAAAACACAAATAACCACAGAAATAGATAAAGTCCCAAGCATCCCTCTGTCCTTAGACCTTCCTTCTTGACAAGAAAAAACTCCAAAACTCAGTGGGCGAAAAAAAAGGAGAACCCCCTTCAGGATCACCTCTGCCCGGAGCCGTGTCATCAACTTCACCTCACCGTTCTTCTCCACCAGCCTGGGCATCCTGGTGTGCAGTAAGGATACAGCGGCCCCCATCGGCACTGTCATATGGCCCTTGCACTGGTCCATGTGGGTGGGCATCTTCCTGGCGCTGCACATCACGGTGCTCTTCCTCGCGCTGTACGAGTGGAAAAGCCTATTCGGGATGACGCTTCATGGTCGCAACCGGATGAGGGTGTTCTCATATTCGGCTTTAAAAAAAACACAATCAACCACAGAAATAGATAACGTCCCAATAATCCCCCTGTCCTTAGACCCTCCTTCTCGGCAAGAAAAAACTCCAAACCTCAGTAGGGAAAAAAAAGAAATCTTGAGGAGAACCACACTGAAGGACAGATCCACTTCCATGGACGGACAGACTATTGATGAACGTCCATTTGTAGATAGAGGGGGGGAAGGTCCATCCATCAGACAGGTGAGGGTGAGGGAGGAGGTCTGGGGTCAGAGGTCAGCACAGAACACAGGTGAGTCACTGCGCATCCTGTAATTTTTGATCAGAAAGCTCCGGTATTGGAAGTGTGGATAATTTCGGATTGATCTGAATATCACTAGCGATTATAGTTATAGTTGTGGTTCTGATTCTCGTTGACCTTTGAACCTTCTCTCTTTCCTTGTTTGTCTGTCTGCAGGTTCTTGTCCAACACATCCTTCTCCGGCATGACTGGTCCCGTCCAAGTCAACTTGAACCGGTCACATGTGGTCACGTCGCAGCGTTTTCATATCTGGAGCCTCCGGCGGGATGCACTGGGCCAGCCCACCTGGGTGACGGTGGGCAGCTGGGAGGGGGGCCGCTTGCAAGTGGAGGAGGAGGGGGTATGGCAGGGACCTCGCCCCCACCACACGACCAACGGGCCAGGCGGGAGGACCAGGGGCCGCTGGAGGCCGGGGATGCCGGCGGCCGGGAGCCGGGTGCGAGTGGTGACTCTGGTAGAGCACCCCTTCGTCTTCACGCGGGACGTGGACGACGAGGGTAGCTGTCCGGCCGGTCAGTTCTGCTTGGACGCCGGGACCAACAGCTCCGAGAATCTGGAGCGATACTTCCATGAGGTGGCGGGCGGGAACAGCAGCCTCCTACCGGTGGAATACAGCAAGTGTTGCTATGGATACTGCATTGACTTGCTGGAGAAGTTGGCTGAGGACCTGGGCTTCCAGTTCGACCTGTATATAGTCGGCGACGGGAAATACGGGGCGTGGAAGGGGGGTCGGTGGACGGGGCTGGTGGGGGATCTGCTCAATGGTCTTGCTGACATGGCCGTCACCTCCTTCAGCATCAACTCTGCCCGGAGCCGTGTCATCGACTTTACCTCACCGTTCTTCTCCACCAGCCTGGGCATCCTGGTGCGCAGTAAGGACACAGCGGCCCCCATCGGCGCCTTCATGTGGCCCTTGCACTGGTCCATGTGGGTGGGCATCTTCCTGGCGCTGCACATCACGGCGCTCTTCCTCACGCTGTACGAGTGGAAAAGCCCGTTCGGGATGACGCCTCATGGTCGCAACCGGATGAGAGTGTTCTCCTATTCGTCGGCTCTCAACCTGTGCTACGCCATCCTGTTCGGACGGACGGTGTCATCCAAGACGCCCAAGTGCTGGACAGGTCGGTTCCTCATGAACTTGTGGGCCATCTTCTGCCTCCTGGTTCTGTCCAGTTACACCGCCAACCTGGCCGCCGTCATGGTCGGAGAGAAAACCTTTGAGGAGGTGTCGGGAATCCATGACACCAAGGTGAGAAAGTCCACATTAAGGTCTCGCTTAACGTCCTACAAGATCTGCTCCAAGTTCAAGAGTTGGGTTTTTATTTGTTTATACAGAAAACAGAAGATTCTCTAGTCAGTGTGTGACATCTGGTGACATTTAGTGGTGAAAGCACATTTATTTTCAAAAAAGTTTCAGAATTCCAACTTTTCTCAGAATTCTGACTTCTTTCTTGTATTTCTGACTTTTTTTCCCTCAAAATTCTGATATATTTTCTTGGAATGCTGAACTTTTTCTCAGAATTCAGGGTTTTTTTTCTCGGAATTCTGCCTTTTTTTGTCATAATTTTGCATTTTTTCCTTATCATTCTACCCCTTTTCTCATAATTCTGCCTTTTTTCTCGTAATTCTGCCCCTTTTCTCATAATTCTGACTTTTTTCTCATAATTTTGCATTTTTCTCATAATTCTGCCCCTTTTCTCATAATTCTGACTTTTTTCTCATAATTTTGCCTTTTTTCTTGTAATTCTGTCCTTTTGCTCATAATTCTGACTTTTTTTCTCGTAATTCGGATGTTTTGTAATTCTGATGTTTTTGCTTGTTATTCTGACTTTTTTCTTGTAATTCTTCGTATTTTTTTCATAATTCAGACTTTTTTGCTTGTTATTCTGACTTTTTTCTTGGAATCCTTCATTATTTTTTGGAATGCGAACATTTTTTTCGTAATTCTGACTTTTTTTCTCATAATTCCTGCTTTTTTCTTGGAATTCTTCATTATTTTTTGGAATGCAAACCTTTTTCTTCGAATTCTGACTTTTCCTTTGGACTTGTTCTGAATCTCAGAACAAGTATTATATATTATATAATTCAAACAGTGTTTCAGCTACATTTATTTATTCATCATTCATTAGTAGTGGTGGCCCACCGCTACTAATTCTTCCCCGTCGCTTCTTCAAATTTCTCTAAATGTTATGTTTGTTGCTAATACATCACCACGTCAAACAAAAGTAGCCCCAACTACAGATAAATATCTTGAATCATATACTCTTTGCGAGAGTGCATCTTGGAAGTGACAGATCAGCTGATCAGACAGGAGGAGTTGTGTATCTGTGTGATTCGGGCAACGAAAAGTTAGACTTATTACAGTAGTTTGAGATAACTCATCATTTTTAGAGTTAAATGGATATTTGAAAAATATTGACGGCCAGCTAACGTTATGTAACAGCTTAACTAATTGTGTGCTGTGCCAACTAAGCTGATTTATAATATAGCATTAAGCTAATATCTACACGAGCTAATGCTGACTCCAGATGAGTTTATGGAAGTATTTCTGAAAAAAGAAAAAAGCATCTGACGAGGATGAGCCTAGACAGTTATCATTAACCTTTTACTAAGTCATAGATTATCATTAGTTATGTTCACATTTGTAATTAAACACGAGTGTAAATTATCTAAGTAAATTTTTTTTATGTAATTACTGTATATAAGACAGGTAACGTTAGTCAGGGAGGAGTGATGGAAGAAGAGGTCAAAGGTCAAACACAGGCTGGGACCATAAATGGGTGAAAAACAGCAGATTTCATTCACAGACAATAGTGAGTGTTGAACTGTTTTCCATTATTACTTTACATAATATAGCTACATGACAATATTTCTTTTAAATAAAATGAATTCAATGTTACTCTGTCCCTATAGCAATGTTCTGGATGCTGCTCAGTATCAATGGGCCAGGCCTGGAAGAATTTGACCAAAGAACCTTAGAACTTTTCTACGAAAACCCTAGAAAACTTTACCACTGAGATATTTATTTACGTTATGATTATTATTATTAGTAGTAGTAGTATTAACAACATTAACATTTAGTTTTAATTTTTTTTTGTTTTCATTATACCATTTGGTTGTTAAAAGTCTAATAAATCAGTTCTAGAAATAAAATCTGCAGTGAAGTGTTTATGCCGCCATGACTACCCGACGGACCTGCCCCCACTGCAGGAAAAAAAAGTCAGATGTTTTCTCACAATAATAATACATTATTTCAACTTTATTTTTCCAGTGACCTTAATCCTTTTCTGTATTATTATGATAAAGTGATATTTATTTTATTTTACATTAGCCTCACATTAGAATGTGAGGCACCCCTTTTGGCTAAATGTGATCCTTTGAAAACCCCAAGACCTGCGCTACTGTTGGTAACGTCAGAGTTAAGGCTCACTGGACTGTCCTCTTCTGAGGACAGTCCAGTTCATTATGTTCACATTTTAGCTTCAGTGGGATTTTTGGGGGGTATTTTGTAAACTATGTATTTTTTGGAAAGGTTATGGTGTATAGAATCATAAAATCAATGATTGCATTTGCCCAGATGTCTATGCCATATTGCTGAATTAAAAAATGGCTACCATTAAACTCAAATTTGAAATATGTCAGCCTGGGAACATTTTTAAATAATCGTTTTAACCCGTGTTTTGAGAGTCACAGAATCCAATGGTCCTACCATATTTAACACCCTATAAGAAGGAGCACGGGGCTATAAACCAGAATTATGGGATAAAAAGTCAAATGATCAGATAAAATATTTTTGTTCATTTTATTGATGACTTTGGTCGTTTTTGTTCTTTTTTTTAACTGTGGAACTGCTAAAGTTTCAGGAGTTAAAGATTTAAACTGTTATGGAATCTAATGGTCCTACTGTATTTTTGGATTAAAAACCCAAAATCACGAGTTAAAAAATCCAAATTATGTCATAAAAAGCCAAATTTATGAGGTAAAATGCCAAAATGATCTGATAAAAGTCAAAATTATGAGATAAAAAGCCAAAATTATGAGATAAAAAATACAAAATTATCAGATAAAAAGCCACATTTATGAGATAAAAAGTCAAAATCATTAGACAAAAACTCCAAATTATGAACCAAAGTTAAAATCACAATTTTTATTTATTCACAGGCATAGATATTTCAAATAATAGTTTTATGCTGGCCATTTTTATAAATTAATCAATACTGCTTCCATATAGACATCTGGGCAAATGCATTGATTTTCTGATTCTATATACAATAACCGTTCCAAAAATATAAAGTTTACCAAATCCCCCAAAAATTCCACTGAAGCTAAGATGTGAACATAATGAACTGAACCACCCATAATGATTATTGATCTTTATCTGCAGATTAATTATTCAGCGCTAATGAAGAAGCAGTGTCACTCCGATAAAGCGGTGGAGCCCCATGGCGACATCACACAGAGTCGCTCAACTCTGACTCTTTATTCATTAACTTCCTGCTTCCTGTCATGAAATAATTTCAGATTAAATTGCGTGTGGATCACCTGCCTGGTCCTAATTACACTTTTAATTCAACAGCTGATTGGACTGTCAAACACATCTGTGAGTGTTTATGGAGCTTCTGAGAACGTGGCACCGCTTTAATGGGCTTTTAATTTTGAAACAACACACACTCAGGATTCACATGCTTTTAATTTGAAATTGACACAGACTCAGGCTTCCCCTGCTTTTAATTTGAAACTGACACAGACGCAGGCTTCAGATGCTTTTAATTTGAAACTGACAGATGCAGGCTTCAGATGCTTTTAACTTGAAACTGACAGATGCAGGCTTCAGATGCTTTTAATTTGAAACTGACAGATGCAGGCTTCAGATGCTTTTAATTTGAAACTGACAGATGCAGGCTTCAGATACTTTTAATTTGAAACTGACAGATGCAGGCTTCAGATGCTTTTAACTTGAAACTGACACAGACACAGGCTTCAGATGCTTTTAATTTGAAACTGATACACTCAGTTTTCGCATCCTCTTAATTTGAATCTGACACAGATTTAGGTTTCAGACACATACATCCATGTTTGTATCCAACTCCTGCTTTTGCTTCTTCTCCTTTTTCTTCTTGTCCTTCTGTGGCTCAGTTGGTAGAGTGGGTCATCCAATGACTGAAAGTTTGGCAGTTCGCGTCCCAGCCCTGGCCGTCAACATGTCCAATTTTTTGTGGGCAAGACACTGAATCCTTTGTTAGTCTCTCAGTAGGACCAGCCCTGCTGGTGGGGTGACTCTGTTCGCGGCTGCTCTAGCTCGGGGTTCCACCATGGCTCCCACGTGGGCAAGACTCCACCGCAACTCCTGAATGACAGTGTGTGTGAGACAGGTGAGAGAGAGGAGGGTGTGAGGGAGAGAACAGGTGGAGTAACTGAAGGTGCAGCTCCTGAGGCTGCAGTGATGGAAGGGAGCTGGGAGGTTGTGCCGGTAAAAAGATGCAGCAAAAGAAAAAACATAACCCCAGATACAGGTAATAGTAAGACTTGAAGGATGGAAGAGGCAGTGGTTGAATCCACTGACTCTGAGGGAGAAATGTCTGACTGTCATGACTAGTCATTATCCCAGGTCACTGTTAGTGGAAAAACGTCTATCCAGAAAAAAATATAAAAAACTTCCTGGAACAAAAAAAATAATAAAAGGTTTAAACATTGCACTACAGTTCCCAAACATACTAGGTTTTTTATCATTCAGCCAAATATGTTACAAAAAATAAAGCAACATCTAAACTCACTACTCAGGAAATCTACAGATTGAATAAACATTTAATGAATGTGACAAAACAAATTAGGTTTTAATGATGTTGCAGTTCTTAGGTTTATTTTTATTTTTTTGTGTTTTTTATTTTTGACATATTTTTAAACATGTCATCTTTTAAAGTAGGAACTTTAAATGTGAACGGTGCCAGAGAGGAGAGAAAGAGGGCACTGGTCTTTGAGACAGCGAGGGCGAAGAGGATCGATTTTTACAAGAAGTGCATGGAGGTGGAGGCAGACTGGAGGAAGGAGTGGGAGGGACAGGTGGTCCTGAGCCACAACACTTCCCTCAGTGGAGGAGTGAGCCTCCTGTTCTCCATGACATTCACTCCTTCCTCTCTGGAGGTCGAGTACGTGGTCCAGGGGAGGTGCGTCCTGGCCAAGGCACAGTTCCAGCAACACACCCTGGTTTATATCAACATCTATGCACCGACCAATGGCGCAGAGAGGAAGAGCTTTTTACAAAAAGTGAAGACAAGGTTGGACTGCTGTGGTTCAGAGGAGGTTTTATTCTTGGGTGGGGATTTTAACTGCACAGAAAATTAACTTTTAGATCGCAACCATGCAGAGCCTCATCCTGCCTCCCAGCACACGCTGAAGCAGCTGGTCGCTTCTCATGGTCTGGTGGATGTATGGAGAAGGATGCATGCAGACTGTAGACAGTATACATGGTCCCACCTAAAAGAAAACTATATGTCTTTAGCTAGGTTAGACCGTTTTTATCGTTTTAAGTATCATTTTAACGTTGTTAAAGAATGTAAAATATTGTCAGTTGGTTTTACTGATCATTCCTTAGTTTTATGTAATGTTTTCATTAAAAATATTTTACCTAAAAGTGCATAATGGCATTTTAATTTGAGAGGCTTTTAAGTTTTTTTGGACTGCTTTTAGAAAGAGAAAAAATGGTTTTACATGTCTTGGGCAGTGGTGGGACCATGGAAAAACTGAAATAAAAGTTTTATATCAGCAGTATACTGTCAATGTCACTCATGATACTTTTCAATCTATTAGTGACCTGGAGTTAGAAGCCATCACTGATTCCACATGAAACAGTGAGTATAAAAGAATGGCCTTGGCCGACCTGGTGGACACCAAGGTACAGGGTGCACTGGTCTGGTCCCAGATCCAGAACATCAGAGAGATGGATGCTCCCCCTAGATTCTTCTTCAGCCTGGAGAGGAAGCTGGGGAAACAAAAGATCATCCATCCACACACTGTAATCTGACACAGTGCAGGAACTCCGCAATGGAGGTGGGAGAGCTAATTTCCACTCTGCAGAGAATGCAGGCACCGAGAACTCCAGGACTGGATGGACTAACGTTTGAGTTTTTTAAAGCAAAGTGGGACATTTTATTGGAGAATTTTATTGATGTTTTTAATGAAAGCCTGGCTGCAGGGTTCCTGCCACAGTCCTGTTGCAGAGCGGTGGTGACTCTCCTGCCGAAGAAAGAAAACCTCCACGAATTAAAGAACTGGCGCCCTGTGTCCCTCCTATGTGTGGACAGGATCCATCCTGTCCAAGGCCAAGGATCCGTTCTGACCTGCAAGAATCCATTCTGAGCTTCCCTGAGGGAAGCTATGGAGCAGGCCATCCACTGGAACCAGACCTACTGCACTGACAATGTCTACCTCATTTGTGACATTTTGGAGGTCTCCAGCTCTTTGGATGTCAAGACTAGGAAAAGGCATTTGACCGCATTGAACACAGCTTCCTCTGGAAAACCATGGAGAACTTTAGGTTCAGCGCTGGTTTCCAGGTATTTTAAGTATTGTACAGTGACATTGAGAGTATACTGAAATTTAATGGCAGTCTGTGTGCTCCTTTTAGGGTCCATAGAGGCATCTGGCAGCATTGCGCCCTGTCCGGAATGCTTTATGCACTCTTCCTGGAGCCACTCTTCTAGTATTGATGACCTGCTTTTGGTTTTAATAAAAGCATTGTTTTATCTGCTTATGCGGATGATGTCATTGTTTTTTATAAAAGACCAGACCGTCATTGACATTTTAAAGTTTTAACTAATTTGTTTAACCATCTGTCATCAGCAAAGGTCAATTGGTCGAAAAGTGAGGCCTTGGCTCTTGGCGTGGTGGCCTCTCGGTTCTTCCGCAGGGACTCCCATGGAAAAGGGGTGGCCTAAAATACCTGGGAGTATTCCTGGGGAAGAACAACAAAAAGTACTGGGAGGACGTCACTGGAAAAATAGAAAACAAATTGAATAAATTGAAATGGCTACTCCCTCAGATGTCATATCGAGGTAGAGTACTAGTGCTCAACAATTTAGTTGCGTCCCTCATGTGGCATGGACAAGCAATGCTTGTTGACCTTTACTGGGGGGGTCAGCATTGGGTGCCACAGGGGATGTTGTTTTTATCAAAAGAGGAGGGGGGCCAGGGCCTTATCCACCTGTCGAGCAGAACAGCAGTATTTAGATTAGAGTTTATACAGAAGTTTTTAACGGAGCCTGCGGATCTTGTGTGGCAAGAGGTGGCCAGATGTATCTTCAGACGTGTGAGTAACCTGGGGGTGGACACAGTTTTTAATGAATTTAAAATAATTAAATTTTAACAGGGTTCATCTTTTTTTATCAAAGTGTTTTGAAGTCCTGGGCCCTTTTTGAAAGCAGTCCAAACAAAAGCTCTAACTCTCTGTTCTGGTTCCTCAAGGAGCCATTGATGCATTGATCCAGACTGGACGCCTCCACCGGAGCCAGGCCTCGACTGACGCGAGCGCTGCCGTGCACCAGGTCCACATCCACCAGCTGCTTCAGCAGCTGGTGGATGTGGTGGGGCCAGAGCTGTCAGATGCCGAGGCTGTGGGTTCTCTGCTGGGGGTTCTCTGCTGGGGGTTCTCTGCTGGGGGTCCAGCCCACCAGGGTGTGCCAGAGGGTTCTACAGCTGTGGAGGCAGAGACTCTCAGAGAGAGAGAGGGCTCTCCTCATGGACTTCACCAGAGGGACTGAACCCAACCGAGGAGGCTCCTTTCCAGAACTGTACATCTGTCCTGACCTCGGAGACCGTGGCGGACCTCTCCTTGAGAGTCTGGAGAACATCAACCTCCAAACCACAGAAAAAAAAGAACTGTACGGGAGCTCTGTCAAGGTGTCGAATTCCAATGTCAAAGGTCACAGCCCTCCATTTCATAGGGTTAAGGCTAGTGTCAGATCAAAACAATATTGCTATGGTTCTGAGAAACTGGAACTACCCTGAAGCTGTGTGATGCATTCGCCCTGCGTGTCCGACTGATATGCGTAGGGTATGCCCCTCTACCCCCCTAGGATCCTACCCCCTGAAAAAGACCACTTAGTACACAGGAGTGTAGACCCTGGGTTACCCTACTTGTAGTCGTTGCATCATGGTGAATTCATGGCTCTTGTTAATCAGCTAGGTTTATTTTAAAATCCAGGACAGTTGGACAGATAGATGCACATCTTTTTACCTCTTAAATTGCACAGTATGAGTGACGTGATTTTAAGCACATGACAATTTACTGGTGCTTAAAATATCTTTTATTAATTTTCAGTAGGCAAATAGCACAGCATAAGCAAATGACATAAATGGGTAATAAATCAGAAATATAATCACATAGTGCAGTATTTCCATGGCACCTAAACTACACCCTAAACTCCTTCATACACAACACTTAGGTCTTATTTAAATTAAAGAACCATCCACTTACTCAGTACCATTGGCAATACTTAAAAGAAAAATTGAAAAACAAAAGTAATCCAGATAAAAGGAAAAAGTTAAAAAAAACTCAAGAAAAATAGGTGGTTTTTTTTAAGAATGTAATCTGACAATGGGGAAGAATCCAAACGATGGAAAAGTCTTAAAAACCATTAAGAAAAGGAGGAAATGTAATCCAATGGAAGGGTAATAGTCCAATAGAAGAAAAGTGATCCAAATTAAGTTGCTTAAATCCAGGTGGAAGAGTCCAAAAGTTCATCAAAGTAGAAAAATCCCATCAGAAAATGTCCAGAATGTGAAATATAACTAAATCAAGTCCCAATAGTTCTAATAAGTTCAGATTAGTCCAAATAAAATGTCTCAAATTGTTAGTCATTCACTGTGCCGGATCCAGGGGAAAATTTATAAATCTTTTAAAAAGTTTAAAACAATTTAGGAAGGCTCTTGTAGTATCTTGTCCTATACATCCTGCGTAGTCACATCCTGTCAGACCATTTTTATTCCTTAAAAGGAATTGTCTTTCCCTGGCTTATGACTGCTACCCCCTTGGGTCTTGCTCCTACATGTCTGTGACCTGTTCGTGCTTGCCTGCACTTGTTTCGCAATTCTGGTTTGTCCTTGCCTGCACTTGTCTTACGAAACACAGTGGCAGACACAAGTGATGGATCTTATCTACTTTAAACACATCAAAATCAGTACTTAAAAATCATAAAATTAAGGGGCTGAAACAACTAATAAATACACCCAATTTGACAAAGGCCATTAACAAAGACGGGCTGTGTGACAGAGCTCCCACTGTGTGGACCAGTAAACTGGGAGGAGACCACCAGCCACAGTGGCGAGCTCTGTACAAACCTCCCCTAAAGAAGAGGACAGCCAACCTCCAGTGGAGAATTTTACATGGAGCCTTCGCCCCAAGTGCTTTCATCTCCCACGTCAAGCCCGCTGTGTCAGACCAGTGCTTATTCTGTAATCTTAGAGAGATGGTGTTTTATGTTTTAGTGTGCATGGAAGACGGTCAATTCTCTTCACTCTCTTAGCTGATGTTTTTAAACGAGTTTTATAGCATTCCAGTTTTTATTAATGGGGTCAAGTATAGGAAAACGAACTAAGAAAAAACTTGGTTGCTAAATTTTATCATTAGGGAAGCGAAGCTGGCAATTTTAACATCTAGAAAAAATAAGATAATGGGGAGAGTCTGCAGCACCAGACTGAGGCTGGAATTAGCTTTTTATAAAATTACCAATGATCTAAACAATTTTAAAAACATTTTGGGCTTTTAACAAAAGATTCTCCACTGTCAAAAATAACCTGCTTGTTTTTACAGATTGTCTCTCTGGTTAAATATGTTCACTGTTCTGCATTGTTTTTAATCTATTTATGTCTTTATTTTACAAACCACAGAGCACTTTGTTTATTTATGTGTGTGTAAATAACTAACATGTAAATAAATGTGGTTGTAAAATTCAAAAATCTTCTTCTTCCTCCTCCTTCTTTTCCTCCTCCTTCTCCTTTTTATTCCTCCTTCTTCTTCTCCTCCTCCTCATCGTTTGCAGCTGCACCACCCATCTCGTGGTTTTCGTTTTGGAACGGTGAGGGAGAGCAGCGCAGAGGATTATATGAAGAAGAGTTTTCCAGAGATGCACGACTACATGAGGCGTTTCAACCAACCCACCACCCCTGATGGTGTTGCTACCCTAAAGTAAGAGCCCCCCCACACACACACCACCTGAACCAACCCACCACCCCTGATGGTGTCGCTACCCTAAAGTAAGAGCCCCCCCCACACACACCACCTGAATGGTGTTGCTACCCTAAAGTAAGAGCCCCCCCACACACACACCGCCTGAACCAACCCACCACCCCTGATGGTGTCGCTACCCTAAAGTAAGAGCCCCCCCCACACACACCACCTGAACCAACCCACCACCCCTGATTGTGTTAATACCCTAAAGTAACAACCCCCAAATCCACAAAACACATGTGGACTGGTTGGGCAAACTCCCATACCCCCTCCAGCACCCCTGGAGAGTAAAGAGCTGGTCAGTTCTATAACCTTTAGTTCTAAAACCTTCAATTCTATGACCTTTAGTTCTATAACCTTCAGTTCTATGACTTTTACTTCTATAACCTTTAGTTCGATGACCTTCAGTTCTATGGCCCTCAGATCTATGGCTTTTAGTTCTATGACATTCAGTTCTATAGCCCTTAGTTCTATAACCTCCAGTTCTATGACCTTTGGTGCTATGACCTTCAGTTCTATGATGTTCACTTCTATAAGCTTCACGTCTATAACCTTAAGTTCTATAACCTTCAGTTCTATGACATTCAGTTCTATAACCTTCACTTCTATACTGTTTAGTTCTATAACCTTTAGTTCTATAACCTTTAGTTCTATAACCTTCAGTTCAATAACCTTTTGTTCTATAACCTTCATTTCTATAACCTTCACTTCTATAACCTTTAGTTCCATAACCTTCACTTCTATGACCTTCACTTCTATAACTTTTAGTTCTATGACCTTTAGTTCTATAACTTTCAGTACTTTAACTTTCAGTTCTTTAACCTTTAGTTCTATAACCTGCACTTCTATAAGCTTCACTTCTATAACATTTAGTTCTATAACCTTTAGTTTTATAACCTTTACTTTTATAACCTTTAGTTTTTTTTATTTTTATTTCAGTCAAAATACAAAACAAAAAACAAGCAAAGTTCTATAAACTTTAGTTCTATAAAATTCACTTCTATAACATTCAGTTCTATAACTTTTAGTCCTATAACCTTTAGTTCTATAACCTTCAGTTCGATAACACTTAGTTCTATAACATGCAGTTCTGTAACCTTTACTTGTATAACTTTCAGTTCGTTTACTTTCAGTTCTATGTCCTTTAGTGCTATGACCTTCAGTTTTATAACATTTAGTTCTATAACATGCAGTTCCATTAGTTCTATACCTTTCAGTTCTGCATCATTTAGTTCTATAACCTTCATTTCTTGAACCTTTAGTTCTATAACCTTTAGTTCTATAACCTTCTGTTCTATAACCCTCAGTTCTATAACCTTTAGTTCTGTAAATGTCAGTTCTATAACCTTCACTTCTATAACCTTTAGTTCTACAGCCTTCAGTTCTATAACCTTTAGTGATATAACCTTAATTTCTATAACCTTCAGTTTTATAACCTTAGTTTTATCACCTTCAGTTCTTTATTCTTTAGTTATATAACATTCAGTTCTATAATTTTCAGTTCTATATTCTTCAGTACTATAACATTTAGTTATGTAACCTTTTCTTATATAACCTTCAGTTCTGTAACCTTTAGTTCTATAACCTTCAGTTCTATAACCCTCAGTTCTATAACCTTTAGTTCTGTAAACGTCAGTTCTATAACCTTCACTTCTATAACCTTTAGTTCTACAGCCTTCAGTTCTATAACCTTTAGTTCTGTAACCTTCATTTCTATAACCTTCAGTTTTATAACCTTAGTTTTATCACCTTCAGTTCTTTATTCTTTAGTTATATAACATTCAGTTCTATAATTTTCAGTTCTATATTCTTCAGTGCTATAACATTTAGTTCTGTAACCTTTTCTCATATAACCTTCAGTTCTGTAACCTTCAGTTCTATAACCTTCAGTTCTATGACCTTCAGTTCTATAACCTTTAGTTCTATAACATGGAGTTCTATAACCTTTAGTTATATCACATACGGTTATATACCCTTTAGTTCTATAACCTTTAGTTATAACCTTCACTCCTATGACCTTTAGTTCTTTAACTTTCAGTTCTTTAACCGTCAGTTCTATAACCTTTTGCTTTATAACCTTTACTTTCATAACCTTTAGTTCTATAAGCTTTAGTTCTATAACCTTCAGTTCTATAACCTTCAGTTCTATAACCTTCAGTTCTACAACCTTCAGTTCTATAACCTTCAGTTCTATAACCTTTAGTTCTATAACATGGAGTTCTATAACCTTTAGTTATATCACATACGCTTCTATACCCTTTAGTTCTATAACCTTTAGTTATAACCTTCACTCCTATGACCTTTAGTTCTTTAACTTTCAGTTCTTTAACCATCAGTTCTATAACCTTTAGCTTTATAACCTTTACTTTCATAACCTTTAGTTCTATAAGCTTTAGTTCTATAACCTTCAGTTCTACAACCTTCAGTTCTATAACCTTCAGTTCTATAACAGTCAGTTCTATAACCTTCATTTCTATAACAGTCAGTTCTAGGGCTGGGCGATTAATCGAAAATGGACCCTCGATCTCGATTCAGGCACTCGGCGATCTCATTTTTAATAAGATCGAATTACGGCGATTCTACGGCGTCTGTCCGTCTCCTGTTCATGCCGCTGATGCGTGCTACTCTGACACAGTACTCGCTCATTTGCTGCGCAGTGGCCACTGAGCAGCAATGGGAGCATTAGCTACAGGATAGCGAACCGTGGAGACGCAGCAGCCGAGAGCAGCCCACCAAAAAGTTTTGAGACAAGAAAATGGAGGAGAGCGTCGAGGACAGTGACCTGACGGGCCACAACAACAACGACATTGACAGTGATAACGACGAGACGACTACTGAGACTGTTGTGCTTGTGCAGAAAAAAGGCAAACATTCATCCAGCGTGTGGAGGTTCTTCGGTTTCGCTCCTGGCGACGAATTTCAAAAACAAGCCATCTGCAAGCAGTGTCATGGCCTCGTCAAGACTAAGCCAGGTAAAAACAGAAAGAAAAAAATAATTTTTTCATGGAAAAATGGAAATCGTGTGAGAATCGTAGATCGAGATTCTTGTGGAGAAAAATCGAGAATCACATTTTAGCAAGAATCGCCCAGCCCTAGTCAGTTCTATAACCTTCATTTCTTGAACCTTTAGTTCTATCACCTTCACCTCTGTAACCTTAATTTCTATAACCTTCAGTTCTATAACCTTCAGTTCTATAACCTCTGGTCATATGTTTATAATCATTCATTAACACTAATAGGATGACACTTGACCAAATCAGCTGAAATTCGGTCTGTTTCTTCTTTCTATCCGTCTCCTTGTTCCCACCACATTTCAGAATGATCCATGAAGAACTGGTGTCGCTGGAGTGTGAAAAGTTATGAAAATATGGCATCAGACCGGACAGAAATCTTCAGTCTGTTTCTTCCTTCCATTCGTCTCGTTGTAAACATCAAATTTCAGAACGATCTGTCAAGAATTGGTGATGTTAGAGGGTGACGAAAGAAATCGTGAATATTTGGTGACCTTTGACCTTGGGTGCTGACCATGAAGGTCAAGTCTTTTTCAGTCTAATATTCAGAGTGATGAATCTTACATCAAATCTATATTTACCAAACACGTTTGAAATCAATTGCATTAAAACTGTTCAAGTACCACTCACCAATTTATTATATTTTTATTGACCTTTGGCCTTGATCCACGAAGATAGGTCACCTACCGCAGGTGACATGGACGAAACTTCTCATCAAATTACAGCCAATTTGCTCCAGAAATGTGGTCGCTAGAGTGAAAACAGACAAACAAACAAACAGTTAAATCAACATAACTTCATGAATCTCTGATTCATGAAGTTAACAAACAAGCAAATGCTACCAATCAACGTACTTAACCACATTTGGTGAAGTATGTTGACCAAATGTATTTGTTGATTTGGTCAAGTAATAAATAAATAATTCAACATCTGACCAATGAACAGCACATATTCACACACAGGGCGTTGAACCGACACACGCTTCATCTTGTAACGGGAGAACAGATTTCACATGAACAGACTGTATGGTGAGTCATCAGACTGGATGTTGTTGTGAGGGTGTTACCATGGCGACCCCTGGTGGATGTTCACATGTATGTCACTGCTGCCTGTGAGGCTGTTACCCACAATCCTCTGCTTTTGGACCAGTTTGACCCGGTCTCTTTAAAACCAAAGCCTCTTCAGATCCCAGACCTGCTTAATGTTTCCATGGAGACCAACTGACAGGTATCTGATTGGCTGTGCCGCTGAGATGCCTGTGTCTGATTGGACGAGACGCATTACTTTGTCTGAGGGGTTTTAGATTTTCTTCTTTTTATTATTTTGTCTTTTTGTAACGTCACATGGTCAATGTTTGTACCATACATGAGGATGAAGTTAATAAATATGGTCACATTTCTGACAAACTGAGTTTGAGGAGCTGTATGTGGACAGTCTGTTCAGCAGGGCCGTATCTAGCTTTATGGGAGCCCTGAGCAAGACGTTTGTCAAACTGCAATAAAAACTGCCATTACGCATTTAAATTTCTGCTCAATTTCACCTAAATTTGTTAATAATGTCAATTGAATGTTGTTGTTGAATCATTTTGATAACATGCAGTTAGTGTTTGCTTCCATTATAAATTCAATTAAATTCAGTTTTATTCATAAAGCCCCAAATCACAACAATGTTATGTCACAGGCCACACTGAAGGACAGATCCACCCCCATGGACGGACAGACTATAGATGAACATCCATTTGTAGCTGGGGGGGGGTCAAAGCCTTCTTAAGAAAAAAATAGTTTTTAACTGGTACTTTTCTCTTACCTTTTGTCTTAGGATAAGACTTAAGAAGATTCCATATTCCCCATTAAAATTCTAAAGTTTTTTTCTTAACTTTCTTCTTATCTTTTAATGTTAAGAACATTTTATGTACTTCAAAGCGTAGTTCTTCAGATTCTTCTCAGTATATTTCTTCACTTTAACACAACCCTTCACCATATCGTACCACAGCCACATCGACAAGGTAAGATTCTATTATTTATTTAAACTAAATTGTAATAATCAAAATTTTGCTTTTGTAATTTAAGTTTCCTATCAATGTTTTAGTGTAAGCATTATTAGTTTTATTATGCAGGCTACACACACTGACACCAACTGACAGTTACTTACAATGGGCCTTAACACCATGTTTATCTTATAGGATGAATTGATGTAGAATATACCTAACATTAAATCAGTCATTCTCAAATCCAGTCCTTGTGTGCTCTTCAAAAGCTTGATAATGGGGCTAAGTGCTACTGAACTGATAACTACGACCACAAATCATTAGTATGTCCACTTACACCTAGGACTGGAAGAGACAGATTTTTTAGTCTTATTTTTTTATACTTTTTGTTATTTTAATATTTTTTATTTTTTAAATTCTTATTGTTTTTCATTTATGTTTATTTTAAAAAGACAAGAGGGAGATATATTTTTCTATATAATTATTTTTTATTTAAAAAAAATTTTTTTCTTATTTTTTTTCTTTTTTCCCTTTTTTCTTTCTTTTTTTCTCTGCTTTCTCTTTGATTTGTCTGCATTTTGTTCTCATTTTTTAACACCACAGAGGGGGAGTCAACATTGTTTGAGATCAATGCATTTTTTAGTCTTGCAGCCAAATATATTAATATTTAGTGCATGTGTGTGACTATCAGCGGTCCTCCCTGAAAGCTGAGCAGACATCCTTTATTAGAACTCTCTATTATAAGCCAGGGAGGGCAGTGCTACACCTCAGTGATGTGTGGAGGAAACAAAGACTGGACAGGACGAACGGGGACAGAAATTAACAGGCGGTGCTATTGCAGTTAAAGATTGTAAGTTGGGGTGTGTTATTCCCAACTATTAACTGTCCATCAATAAAAATGAATAAATAAATAAATAAATAAATCGAAAAAAGAGAAGAAAACCAAACCAGCACAAAAGTAGTGAGCACCATAGTTGTGGATGACTTCATAGTATAAAATAGAATGCAATGGAATAGAATAGAATAGGCCAGAAGAGGACACTAGTGCAGAAGAGAATGAGTTTAGGGTAGAGATTTTGGAGAGATTCTCAGCACATTCTGGGGGGTCCCATCATTCACTGAAATGGGACTCAGCAGTAGCTGGCGAGACCCGATCAAACATGCAAGTGTGAAGGACCCCAAAGCCCAGAACAGCAATCACAGCAAGGCAGGGCCAAGCCAACAGGGCACCCCTCACCCCGGGCTGTAGAAGCCACAGGGCGCCGCCCCCAGAGAGCCACCGGGGCCACCGTGAATGACGCAAACCCGGAGAACAAGAGGGAGCAGCTACAGACCCCCCCCCAGTGTACCAAGACCAACCCAGGCGGCCTGAGGCATGAGGACCCCCCCGCCACTCTAACCCCAACCCCGCCCACCCCAGCCCCCACCAAACCCCCCACCCCCAAGGTGTGAATGTGTGTGGTGTATTAAAAAGAAATTAGAGAGCTGGGGAGGCAAGCAAGAGGGTGATGGGGAAGAGACAAGACCGTAGAGCCCTGCCATCTGCCCCACCACAGAACCCATCATTCCCGCCCCCACCTGCTCTTGAGGCCCTAACTGATGTGTCCCTATATGTGCCTAAGAGTAGCTATATACAGTGAGGTGTGAAGTGCACAGTAAGAGGCAGTCTGGTGTGGGTCTGGCCCATGAGGACAGAGCAGCGGGGAAGACAGGTAGTGAGACCACTGGTACTGATGCAGAGGGCCCCCAGAGCCCCGAAGCAAGAGGCTGAGGTGGGCCCACCCGAACCCGACTGGCCCAGCCAGCACCAAAAACCCCAGAAGTCGCAGTGCTAAACCAGCGCCCCGTTAGACGCCATAGGCCAGCCGCATGCAGCACCCCGCCCCGGAGGGAGGGCCAGGCCGCACCACCAGGAAGTGAGGGCCTCACACCCACCCCGGAGCCGGCACGCCCAGGATACAGGGCGCCCACCCCGCAGCACCACTGAAACCCCACCCACCCCACTACTCCCCAGGACAGCCCCAGACCTGGACAGAAGCCCCCAGCCAGCAGAAGCTAATCTCCAGTGGCGGCACACAGGCAAGTGCCAAGGCCTGTGCCCGGATGAGCCAGAGCCACCCCCCCAGAGAGACCACCCGTAATTAACCTTGTTTTTTCTTATTTTTTAAAATTTTATTTCATTTCATCATCTGAATCCATTTTATCTTCACTAGGGTCACAGGGGTTGTTGGGGGCCTAATTTATTTATTTTTATTTGTAGTTATTAATTTATTTATAATATTTTTTTTGTTTAAAAAAAAGAAGAAGCAGATATGTAGAACACTGGGCTAGATTTAAGAACCACTGCATTAAATGTACGAGAGATATGTCCTCTATAGGACAGAGAACGTCCTTCTAAGATGTTGTTAAGTATTAAAAATAAGAAGTTCGTAAGAAATAGCATTGTTCTTGTGAAAATATTGAGGATTTTCACTTAAGATAAATCTTCGGAACATCTTATTTTTTTCTTAGGAATCTTCATAAGAATTATCTTAAAGGTTTTGTGAATCTGGCCCCTGGTGTTTTGGCCTGATCTGATGTCTGACCTTCAGATGGGTCAACACCTATAACCCTAACCTTTGACCCCTAACCTTCAGACATGAGATGGGTCAATACCTATGGTCCACACCTACGTTTTGACGTCATATCAAGCCTTGGTGCAGCTCTGCTGTCTCTGACTGCCTTGTTTGTGTTTATTTTGGATATTTTGGTTGGACTATGACTGTATTTTGCCCTATTCGCATGGATTAAGTATTACCTATGGACCTCTGGTAATTTGGAATAATTACGGAGAATGTCTTAGTTCTTCGTCCTGTGCGACTGCGCCATGTCTGTGATTTGCTCAGTAATAATTCCGCCGCAAATTACCTACTTTGTTTGGGCGGAAAACAGAAATCCAGAGGTAATTTAAGTCCCATGTGAATGTGAATGTGTAACGATCAGAGTTTGGACCCAAATGCAGACAGCAGACTAGGCTATAGTTCAAAACAAGGTTTAATAATCAAATTATTAAACACAGTCCACAGGGATAATGCACAGAGAATAAACACAGTCCAGTCCAGAGTTCGGTAACATAAATCCAGCGTAGAAAAGGTCCAAAAGAGTCCAAAAGGCAGGTCGGTTACCGGGGAAGAAGACCGGAACATGGTCGTACGAAGACGGGCTCGGATCCAAGGATGAAGGCAGGAACATAGTCAGACAGAAATGGGTCGAAGTAGGGAGCAGACTGGAATGGGTCAAAAAACAGAACACAGACAGAATACCATGGGAAACAAACAGGAGAAAATGCTGGAAAGTCTTGACGGACAAAAACGATCTGGCAACGAGCAGGCTTATATACAGCCACCTGATTACCCACAGGTGTGGGATCTCAGGTGGCAGTGATGAAAATTAGGACAGAGGTCAATGACAGAGAAAAACAGAAAAGAGGCAGAGTAGAGAGGAAAGACAGAGCAGAACAACATACAGACATGACAGAACCCCCCCCCTCAAGGGACGGCCCATGACGTCCCCAAAAATGTAATGTCCAAGAAGGGTGGGAGGAGGGGGTACAGGAAGGAGGGTCAGTATTCCTCAGAAAAGTACTCTTCTTTAGGTCCTGGGTCTCACCAGAAGTCTTCTTCCGGTCCTTGGTCCCCGTCTGGCGCGGGACATTTGTCCTTCTCTGCTGGATCCGGCCGCTGCTGATGAAACTCTTGAATGAGTTGACGATCGACGATGTCACAGGCTGGGACCCAGGACCGCTCTTCGGGACCGTAACCTTCCCAGTCCACCAGGTATTAGATACCTCTTTCTCTACGTTGTGACCACAGCAGCCTGCGAACCGTGTATGCCGGAGACCCGCCGATGATCCGTGGACCAGGTGGAACCTGACTGGGGGGCGACAGAGCACTCTTATCTACAGGCTTGATCTTTGATACATGAAAGGTGGGGTGAATTCGCATCCATCTGGGTAACACCAAACTGACCACCACTGGACTTATCACTTTTTCTATACGAAAAGGTCCAATGTACTTCGGAGCCAACTTCTTGGACTCAATCCTCAGAGGTAAGTCCTTTGTCAATAACCATACCTTTTGTCCTTCCCGGTACGGAGGATTTTGGGAACAACGAAGGTTGGCAGTCACCTCATACCTGCCGTTGGCTCTCCGAATGGCAGAGCGAGCCGATCTCCTTGTTTGTCATCACTGGCGGAGGAACTGATCCACGGCTGGGCAAGAAGACTCTTTATCGAAGGAAGGTAACAGAGGACGTTGATAGCCAAACACACATTGGAAGGGAGACATACCTGTAGCCGAGCTGACGAGCGTGTTGTGGGCATATTCTAACCATAGGAGTTGTATAGACCAGAAGGATGATTGGTTTGAGGCCATACATCTTAAGGTGGTCTCCATCTCTTGATTCATCCTCTCTGACTGGCCAATGGTCTGTGGATGGAACCCCAAAGACAGAACTCTCTCCAGAAGATGGAAATAAACTGTGGCCCTCGATCAGAAACCACATCGGCGGGGAAGCCGTGGAGATGGAACACATGGTGGAGCATAAGCTCAGCAGTCTCCTTGGCAGAGGGGAGCTTAGCGATCGGTATCAGATGGGCCATCTTACTGAACCGATCTATGACAGTGAGAATCACTGTGTTGCCATCAGAGGACAGTAAACCTGTGACGAAGTATAAAGCTATGTGCGACCAAGGATGATGGGGAATAGGTAAGGGCTGCAACAGCCTTGATGGGGGTCTTCGAGAGGACTTGTTTTGACAGCATACCGGACATGCCTTGACAAAGTTGGTAACGTCCTCCCTTAACGAAGGCCACCAGTGCCGTCGTTGACCCACCTCCAACGTACGTTGGATTCCCGGATGACACGTCAGAGGAGATTGGTGTACCCATTGCAGGAGTTTCGCTCTGAGCTCCTGGGGAACAAACAGACGATCCGTAGGACATCCACTAGGTCCAGGCTGATCCTCTAATGCTGTCTTGATCCGGTCCTCGATCTCCCAAGTGAAAGCGGCCACTATCTGAGGACTGGGAATGATGGTCTCCGTCTTCACCCCCTCCTCCTCCTCCAAAAACTGCTGTGCAAGGGCATCAGGCTTGACATTGTGGGAACCTGGGCAATAAGACAAAGAAAAATTAAAGCGGGTAAAAAACAGGGGCCGTCTTGCCTGACGACCTCTTAGCTGATCTGGTATACCCCAGGTTCTTGTGATCTGTCCAAACCAGGAATGGAACCTTGGTGCCTTCCAGCCAATGTCTCCATTCCTCTAAGGCCATCTTAACTGCCAGTATCTCCTGGTTCCCGATGCCATAATTCCTCTCTGCTGGGGTTAGGCGTTAAGAGAAGAATGTGCAGGGGTGCATCTTGGAATCTTGGACTGAGCGCTGGGAGAGCACCCCCACATCAGAAGCATCCAGTGTGAATTGTCTTTCCGGATCAGGGATTTGCAGGATGGGAGCAGTACATAACCTCTGTTTGAGGGTGGCAAAAGCCTTACTGGTGGAGGTGGACCACTGAAAAGACATCTTCGAGGAGGTCAGAGCAGTTAAAGGTGCAGCGACAGAACTATAACCTCTAATGAACCGTCTTTAGAACTTGGCGAAACCTAGAAACCTCTGTACGTGTTTACGTGTCTCTGAGACCAGCCACTCAACTACCGCAGACACCTTGCTTGGATCCATCTGGAGCGTGTTACGACCAATCACATACCCCAGAAAGGAAACCGACAAACAATGGAACTCACACTTCTCAGCCTTGACGTATAGGGAGTTCTCCAGAAGTCGTTGGAGTACCTGCTGAACATGGTGCGTGTGGTCTTGCAGAGACTTAGAAAAGATCAGAATATCATCCAGGTAGACGAAAAAAAACTTGTTCAACATGTCACGGAGTACATCGTTAATGAGATTCTAGAACACGGCGGGAGCATTGGTCAGACCGAAGGGCATGACGAGGTACTCATAGTGTCCAGAGGGTGTGTTGAAGGCTGTCTTCCATTCATCACCATCTCGAATCCTCACCAAATGGTAGGCATTTCTTAGATCCAACTTGGTGAAGACAGTTGCTCCCTGGAGAAGCTTGAAAGCAGATGAGATTAGTGGTAAGGGATACCGATTCTTGACAGTAATTTCAATCAACCCCCTGTAGTCAATGCATGGTCTTAGGGTCTTATCCTTCTTATCAACAAAAAAGAACCCTGCCCCTGCTGGAGATTAGGAAGGTCTGATTATACCTGCAGCCAGAGAGTCCTGTATATATGTGTCCATAGCTTCTCTTTCAGGGGCAGACAGGGAGTAAAGCCTGCCCTTGGGGGGCGTAGATCCAGGTAGGAGATCTATAGGACAATCATAATCTCGATGTGGTGGTAACAAAACTGCCTGACTCTTACTGAAAACCTCTCTAAAATCATGATATTCGGGAGGAACGGTGGCCAACTCTGCCTCGGTAACACTACTCACGGCTCTCTCGTGGTCCCTGGGTGACTGGAGACAGGTGGTTTGGCAGCCTGGACTCCAGCTCTTGATCTTGCCTGTCTCCCAATCGATCTGGGCATTGTTCCTGTGAAGGCAGGATGAGAGGAATCTTAGAAGAAGGCAAAATCAGGAACTGAATGGTCTCAACATGAGAACCCGCCACAGACATGACGACCGGCTCGGTCTGTTGGGTTATATTACCGGTGGAATGACCGTCTAAAGCGCTGGCAAGAATCGGTTTAGACGGGGGCTGGGCGGAGAGACCTACCTGTTGGACTAGCCCCTCATCAATTAGACTCGCATCTGCCCCCGAGTCGATGAAGGTGGCTAGAGTCCTATACTCTCCTTTAATCTGGAGCTGAACATGGGACAGAGGTCTGGAAACTGGGGGATTAGAAATGATGCGGCTCAACATTACTCCCTGGTCTAATGCTGAGCCCTCTCTTTTACTGGACATCCCGAGAGAAAGTGGAGAGAAAAACAGAGAAGAGACAGAGTAGAGAGGAAAGACAGAGCAGAACAACATACAGATATAACAAAATGTCTGTGTTTGTGATTTCAATTGCACGTCTCCTGTCTTTTTCTGGACTGGAATTGTGTGGCAGCATGTGATAAGGAACATGTACAGTAACATTTATAGCTATCTGAGGTTGTCTCGATAGATTCAGTTGGTGTTTTCCAGAGGGAAAGTCTATGCTAAGAACTGTCCATTCAGTTCCATTGTAACCTCGAGACTGCTTTCATCTGCACTGACCCCGCTCTTATTTTGAAGGTGTGGAGCAAATTTACAGACTGCATCCTTATCAATGGGATATTTCCCTTTGTGGATACAGCGCTGTTCTTACGCATAGTTTGTTTTCATACCTTATTAATGTATTGAGACCAAACAGATGTTGTGAATTTATGACATATCCGCTCATAATGTCTGTAATTTGCCTGAATTACAGACTTTTGTTTATCACGACCGAATGTGCCACACTATAACACAGAGGTACGGGGGTAATTGCCAATTACCAGTGGTCCATAGGTAATACTTATCCTATGCGAATAGTACATTTGTTTGAATATGATTCCTCTGTGGATAATTATGAGACACAAAGATCAGATCAGCTGTTTGTCTTTTGTATTTTGAACAAATGAGTGATTGTACCTGCTGTGGATATTTGATCTGAAAGTGGTTATTTATGTATCTTCCGATGTGTGAGAATGTCCATTGTCAAACTACATTAGGTCATGTGCCATTTGGGACAGGTTTAGGTGGTTTGATTAACATTTCTGAGCAACTCCTTCTGGTCTATACTGTATGTGGTTAAAGGGTGAAATCTATTTAATGTTCTACTCAGACGACACCATTTATTTGACTTCATGTAATAAAAACCTATAATACAAGAAAAACAATAATTCAAATGTTTTAATGTTTTTAAATTCCAAATAATTTCTTCTGAACAAAATAATTCAGAATTAAATCTATTTCCTTCATGTTTACATGTTTAAATCTAAAGGTTTCCTTTGAAACAGGTATATTCTGCTCTAGTTAACTCTAGTTAATTGTTCTTTCAGAGAGTCATCAACCACAAACGTGTTGACGCACATATTTGGTTTGAATTCTGAATTAGTTTATTCTGAATAAATAATTGGGAAATAAAAACATCATTAAACGTAGCAGTTGTCATTGAATTAAAGGCACTGTTTTTTTGTCCCCCTTCATTACATTTGTAGATCAAACATTTAACTTGTTTCATCCGATTTTTGTAAAAAAAAAAAAAAAAAAAAAAAGAGAGAGAGCGATTTTGGACATTTATGTTTAATTTTCATTACTTTGTCACAGTTTCAGACTAATTACTACCTCCACCATTTATCTGCCTGTCTGTGTGTCAGTGTCTGTCTGTGTGTCAATGTCTGTCTGTGTGTCAGTGTCTGTCTGTGTGTCAATGTCTGTCTGTGCGTCAATGTCTGTCTGTGTGTCTGTCTGCCATACATCTCTCTCTCTCTCTCTCTTTCACTCTCTCTGTAATCATACGTCTCTGTTTTGTAGGACAGTGGTTGCCATAGTAACCGTCACGTGTCTCTGTGTTGAAGGACAGATCCTCCTCAGCTGGACGCCTTCATCATGGACAAAGCGCTGCTGGATTATGAGGTTTCCATCGACGCCGACTGTAAACTGGCGACTGTGGGGAAACCGTTCGCCATCGAAGGTAGAATAACTCAACAAATGAACCGATTCAACTCCTGCCAAAACTAATGAACCGATTCAACTCCTGCCAAAACTAATGAACCAATTCAACTCCTGCAAAAACTAATGAATTGATTCAACTCCAGCAAAAGCTAAAGAACCGATTCTACTCCTGCCAAAACTAATGAACCGATTCAACTCCTGCCAAAACTAATGAACCGATTCAACTCCAGCCAAAACTCATGAACCGATTCAACTCCTGCCAAAACTATTGAACCAATTCAACTTCTGTCAAAACTAATGAACCGATTCAACTCCAGCCAAAACTCATGAATTGATTCAACTCCTGCACAAACTAATGAACCGATTCAACTCCTGCAAAAACTAAAGAATTGATTCAACTCTTGCAAAAACTAATGAACCGATTCAACTCCTGCAAAAACGAATGTACTGATTTAATTCCTGCAAATACTAATGAACCAATTCAACTCCTGCAAAAAATAATGAACCGATTCAACTCCAGCCAAAACTCATGAACCGATTCAACTCCTGCCAAAACTAATGAACCAATTCAACTTCAGCCAAAACTCATGAACCGATTCAACTCCTGCAAAAACTAATGAATTGATTCAACTCCCAGCAAAAGCTAAAGAACCGATTCAACTAATGCAAAAACGAGTGAACCGATTCAACTCCTGCAAAAACTAATGTACCGATTCAATTCCTGCAAAAACCAATGAACCAATTCAACTCCTGCAAAAACGAATGAACCGATTCAACTCCTGCAAAAACTAATGAACTGATTCTACTCCTGCAAAACCTAATGAACGATTCAACTCCTGCAAAAACTAATGGACCGATTCAACTCCCGCAAAAACTAATGGACCGATTCAGCTCCTGCAAAAATTAATGAACCGATTCAACTCCTGCAAAAACTAATGAATTGATCCAACTCCCAGCAAAAGCTAAAGAACGATTCTACTCCAGCAAAAACTAATGGACTGATTCACAAACACAGAAGGGGGGTTTAGTTGTGTTTCCTGTCAATAACAGTGGTCAAACTACTGGATTCAGGGATCAGGACCAGGACTTGGTTCAGGACCAGGACTGTGGAACATGGTGTAGATGCATCAGATGTGGTTCTAAAGCTGGATGGATAGATGGATGGATGGCTACAGAAGTCCACGCCTACTTTACTGCTGATTGGTCGCCTGTTCTGGGGCGTTAAGCGACATTCAGCTATTTGGACGTTCATTGTTTTAAAATGTCCTTTTGCTGAACGACCAATGAACCGTCTTCTGGGTCTGGATGGGTTTTGGTCTTGCTCTGGCTACAAAATGATGATATAAAAAGTCAAAATTGAGATGAAACATCAAAATTATTAATTGATGTCTGCTCACATCTTCCATCTGGGAAAGCACTATGAGCTTCTCTTTAAGGCCTGGGTTGTCAATCAAAATCATTGGCCCTGATTGATTATTTTGAACGACGTTCTACTTCAACCAATCACATTAAAGCAGCATGTAACATAGATGATAGAAGTAGAAGCTCTTACCATACCATACCTGGTTGGTAGAAGAGCCATAACATCCAATGACACCAATAAATTCTTTCTAAACTGTTTTGTTCATCTTTTAAAGAATCAATATGCACTAGTTTACACAACACTGTTGAAATGACAGAATCGTAGCACAGTTCAGTCTCCTCCATGCTAGCCGCCATGTTTTTCAAAGCTACTGTGTGGAGAGTCTTCCTGTATTCTCTCTGGCTGCACTATGATTACGTCATAACTGTTAAAATCACACCCACTGATCCTGATTGGACCGCCCAGCATGTGGTCGTAGACAACAGAATGTCTACGGTGGTTTAACAGACTGAAGCTCATGAAGCTGAGCAGAAACACACCAGGGTCGACCAAAGCCAGGCTAGATCAGTCTTGGTCTTGGTCTCCGTGTCCAGGTAGTGTCTGATGTTGTGCGTTGGTTGCGTTGCCTAGGTTACGGCATCGGCCTGCCCCAGAACTCCCCCCTGACCTCCAACATCTCAGAGTTCATCAGCAGGTACAAGTCTGAAGGGTACATGGACCTGCTCCATGACAAGTGGTATAAGGTGGTACCCTGTGGAAACCGAGTGTTCGCCGTCACCGAGGTGAGTCACACAGACCAGGTTTAAAGGTATTATATATTATATTCAATGTTTTTTAGATGAATGTGTTTGTCATCAGTGGCTTTACTCTGGTGCACCCACAGTGACTTACCCCCCACAGTGTGAGACCAGTTCTGGTCCGGTTTTGGTCAAAGCCAAAGTAGTCCCGGCAGGTTTCATGGGGTCAACAAATTAAAACATGTATCTTCTGAAAACAGTATGTGTTGGAATGAGTGATTTATTTACATAACAAAACCATCACAGAACAAAACTCACGCCTCATAATTGATTGGAGCTACTTTCTCTCAAAAGCGATCAATGCGTTAGTGTTGTCACTGCTAACAGCTGTACACCTGCACGTAGCAGCCGCAAACACTGACCAACAACTGATGAAAGTAGCTTGATAAGACGCACAACTGTTAGCAATGACAATGACCATTGATTATTTTGGTCATTCTAGTTCATTTTACTAAATATTTTTGTTCATATTATGGTTTATTTTGTTCATCTTATAGTTTATGTGGTTCATTTTACTGAATATTTTGGGTTATTTTTCTTCATTTTACTGAAAATTTTGGTCATTTTACTGAATAGTTTTTCCTGTACGCCTTAGCAAACTACTTTCATCAGTTGTGCACAGCTGTTAGCAGTGACAATGCACACAAATTATTTTTGGCAGTCTAGTTCATTTTACCGAATATTTTTTGTCATGTTTGTTCATTTTACTGATTATTTTTATTTATTTTTGTTCATTTTACTGAATCTTTTGTTAATTTTTCTTAATTTTACTTTTTGGTCATTTGATTTGATTATACTGAATATTTTGGTAATTTTGCTGAATATGTTGGTCATTTTACTTAGCATTTTGGATCGTTTGACTTAATTTTACTGAATTTTTCCTGTGTGCCTTAGAAAACTACTTTCATCAGTTGTTGGGTAGTGTTAGTGGCTGTTACGTGCAAGCGTAATTATCTCAGACTTTGACACTACAGTGTTAACATTAACAGCACCTTAACCCCACCTTTTGTTTCAGACTCTTCAGATGGGGATCAGCCACTTCTCAGGTCTCTTCGTGTTGTTGTGCGTGGGCGTTAGCGGCGCATTACTGACGCTGGCCGGGGAACATGGTTTCTTCAAGCTCATCCTCCCTCACATCCGCCGTCGACAGAACCTGAAATACTGGCTCCACACGTCACAGGTATGGTGGTGTTACCAGTACCCAGCAGGTTTAGGGGTACCAACCATTATTTCATATGTATGCAGAGTGTGTGGTTATAGATGTATACTTTAATTGTTTGTTGTGGTAGAGATGTGTATATATTATAGTTTTAAGTATTTATGTCATGAGGGGGTGAGGTGAAGGAAGGACTCAGATGCTCAGTGCTGAAAGGAAAACAGATTTAATAAACAACAGAACCAAAATCTTGACTATTGCGGCTTCCAACTTGTTCCTATTGCCGCCTGAGAGTATGAGGTTGGTTTCTTTCTGTGGCTATTTGTGACGCGCTGTAATGCTTTAGTGGATGAAACAAAGGCTGAGATTCTTGATGCTTCTTTGGTTTTATTTTGTTGAACATGATCAGAGCAATTACAGGGTGGATATATGATGGAATGGATAACCAGGAGACTTGACTGAAATAAAACTGCTAAAGCGTTAAAACGTTAAAGCGTTAAAGCGGTAAAGCGGTCAACAAAAATTGCGGCCGCCAACCCTCATTCTCTCCTTACCGGACCCCCTGCTGAAGGCTCACCTTTATACACTAATGTGTACACACCCACTTCCGTGGGCACCACCCATAAACCACCTATTTACCAAACTTTGTGATTCCTAGCTTCTACACTTGACAAAGACAGACAGAACACAAAACCTGGGGGGTAGATCAGCCAGAGGCCGTGGTGGTGGAAGAAATGTTCAGGTTATGGTGATGAGGGAAATAGGCTGAGTGTCCAGGTTATGGAGGTGACAACCTGAATGGTCCCCCACCGGCAACTGCAAACCTCACTGCTTAAATAGCTGCAGATCAGCAACGGCTTGCAGCTGCGCAGTGGGGGCCAGGTGATCTGGAGTGGACCTGGGGAAAAGGTTGAGACAGGAGAGTTGAAGATCTGGGTGAAAGGTTGTGGCAGGTTGTGACAATTTATTGGACTGTTTTTATTTTTTATAATTCAAAATTTATGATTGATTTATTATGTCTGACGGGGAGCTTCTGCATCGAAAGTTCACTGAATGTGCACTGTAGTGGATGTTTGTGACAATAAAGTGGCTACTCTATTCAATTCTATTTCTGTACTCGCAAAGCCTTGAGGGAATCCGGCATGGCGATATAGTGAGCTACAGCATCTCAAAAAGTTGAGCTCAGCTGAACTTTATGCAAATTACCATGGCGATCGTATGCCTGTTATCCAATAACAGTAGATTATGGGGGTGTGTCCATGACAAAAGCTTCATGATGGAAGATCCTCAAAAAATGCTAAAAGTGTTCAATTTTTACATCGTCATGTATAGAGATGCAGGCCTAGCCATGCTACCCCCCCTAGTGGCAGTAAATGTGCTACTGTAGTAGTCTAGTTATGCTCAATCTAAGTTTTGCCGACATTTCCCTGAAACTGGCTGACCAATGAAAGATAAAGTCTAAATTATGAGATAGAACGTCAAAATTATGGGATGAAAACTTGAAATTATTAGATCAAAAAGTCAAAATTATGAGATAAAAAGTCCAAATTATGGGATAAAAAGTCCAAATTATGGGATAAGAAGTCAAAATTATGGAATAAACAGTAAAAAATTTTGGGATAAAAACTTTAAATTAGATTAAAAAGTCAAAATTATTCACTATAATAGGCACTCTGTATGCTGGCAGCTGTGTGAATTGACATTAAGTTGGCAGGTAATACTTTTAATATCAACGACTCACCTTGTATCAATTGTCAAGTCCTCCTCAGGAAAGATAAAAAAAATTTAACTCCAGTGCTGTGATTGGCCAAAGCTGCTGGGGGCGGGGACTGCCTTCCAGGCACAGCTGCCTTGGAGGCTTGGCTGGGGTTTCAAAACCCCATTAAGCTTGTTATCATGGGTGAATTAATAATAACGGTAGTACTTCCACACGTTTGTACACGCCCACTTGTTGTAGCAATATGACGACACCAGGGGGAGCTTTCCGGTGATATGGCTTGACCCACCGCAATAATGGTTGCGTACCCTTAAACTCCTAGGACCTGACGTCCACTTGGCATTTTCTGTTGTCTACATCACAACACCACGTTTAGTTCTACAAGGACCTGGGGTCCATTGACCAGGACATTATACTGACACTACATGAATAGAATACGAGTTATATATATTATAGCTAGTACATATATATATATATATATATATATATATATATATATATATATTATATAATATATAATTCTTTGTTTTTAAACTCACCAGGCCCCAAACACCCCAAATAGGCAAGAGAAATAAAAAATGTATGACATGCAAGAGTTTGAGTCTTAGGAGGTTAAAGATGGAGTGTGTTTGATCTGAACTGACTGATGTGTTGGTTTGACAGAAAATCCATCGAGCTCTGAACATGACGTATGAAGACGTGAAGAAGAAGCAGCAGCAGCAAACTGAGAAAGAGAAAAGGTCTGTCATCCACACAGTTAGGGTTAGGCTAACGCTAGGCCACAGGTGTCAAACATAAGGACTGGGAGCCATATCTGGCCCGCCCAAGGCTCCAACCCTTGAGATGAAATGCAAAAATAGTTATTAAGATATGAACAATCATTTAATTTCAGGTTCAACATTCAGACCAATTTAATCTGAAGTGGGTCAGATCAGTAAAATACTATCATGATCTATAAAAACTCACAACTCCAATATTTTCTCTTTGTAAATGTAAATATTTTCACATATTTGCACTAAAACAAATTATAATTTCACAAGATATTTGAATAATCTTGAATATGAAAAACCTTAAGTGTTTCAAGAGAAGTCAGTGTAATTTTAAATGTTCTTCACTTCTATAGTTGTTCCACCTTCATGGTTCAAAGCTCTTTACATTAGCCTCACATTCACCAGTAGGTTTCTAAGGTTCTGTCAGTCCTACTGGGAGACTAACAAAGGGTTCAGTGTCTTTATCCAAGGACACTTGGACATGTGGACGCGAACCGCCGACCCTTCAGTCGACCCGCTCTACCAACTGAACCACAATCTCCCCATTTTACATATTTTGTGTATTTGTTTTTGCTCCACTATGAGCTGCAACTTATAATGAATATGTGAAAATGATGAATGGAAGTAGAATATTGTTAAAATTCTGCTTATTTGTTTCAATTGTTTCAATTTGTTTCATGTTATTCACATTGTTTGTCAACGTTAGCAATTTCATTATTTGATTTGACTTTTGTCACTCTAAAATATAGAGAAAAGTTTGGAGGTGATATTATATTTGTATTAGTATGTCATTATTTTACTGGTTCAGCCCGATCCGCATCAAATTTAGCGGAAAGTGGCCCCTGAACGAAAATTAGTTTGACACCCCTGCGCTAGGCTAATGCTAACCCTTCCAATGTTCTAATGTTAAAAAACCTGTATATTAAGAGTAATAAACACGTGAATGTCCACGTCTGAAAGTTGCTGACAAACAAGTAAATGCACAATTAGACAAATGGACAAAACAACCTGAACCAAATAAATCCAAATAATTGTAAAAATCTAGAGAAAGTATAAAGTAGGACAAATATAAACATGTAACCAGGGGCGATTCTTGATGGTTTGTTTTTGATGCATGTTGCTTGATTTGGATAAACTTTTATTATTTTCTACATGTTCGATATAAGGATTATATATATATATATATATATATATATATATATATATATATATATATATATATATATATATAAAGAAATACTATTGAAAATCAGAAGTTCAATGTAAAAGTAAAAGTACTTCATTATTGTATTTAAGTATATTTATTTAGGTATCTGTACTTTACTTGAGTATTTATTTTTCTGGCAACTTTTTACTTTACTCCCTACATTTTTGTATAAATATCTGTACTTTATACTCTTTACATTTATATAAATATCTGTACTTTAAACTCTTTACATTTATATGAATATTTGTACTTTATACTCTTTACATTTATAATAAATATTTGTACTTTATACTCTTTACATTTATATAAATATCTGTACTTTATACTCTTTACATTTATATAAATATCTGTACTTTATACTCTTTACATTTATATAAATATTTGTACTTTATACTCTTTACATTTATATAAATATCTGTACTTTATACTCTTTACATTTATATAAATATATGTACTTTATACTCTTTACATTTATATAAATATTTGTACTTTATACTCTTTACATTTATATAAATATTTGTACTTTATACTCTTTACATTTATATAAATATTTGTACTTTATACTCTTTACATTTATATAAATATTTGTACTTTATACTCTTTACATTTATATAAATATCTGTACTTTATACTCTTTACATTTATATAAATATATGTACTTTATACTCTTTACATTTATATAAATATTTGTACTTTATACTCTTTACATTTATATAAATATTTGTACTTTATACTCTTTACATTTATATAAATATATGTACTTTATACTCTTTACATTTATATAAATATTTGTACTTTATACTCTTTACATTTATATAAATATTTGTACTTTATACTCTTTACATTTATATAAATATTTGTACTTTATACTCTTTACATTTATATAAATATTTGTACTTTATACTCTTTACATTTATATAAATATTTGTACTTTATACTCTTTACATTTATAATTCAATTCAATTTTATTTATAAAGCCCTAAATCACAACAAAGTCGTCTCAGAGGGCTTTACAAAAACACAATCAACTACAGAGATACATGAAAAGTCCCAGGCATCCCCTGTCCTTAGACCCTCCCCCTGTCCTTAGACCCTCCTTCTCGGCAAGAAAAAACTTCCAAACCCAGTGGGAAAAAGAAGAAATCTTGAGGAGAACCACATTGAAGGACAGATCCACTCCCATGGACGGACAGGCTATAGATGAACGTCCATGTATAAATGCAGGAAGGGGGGCTGGTCCAGACAGGCAGGGGCGGTGGTCCGGGGTCACAGGTCGGCACAGGCGAGAAACTGCAGATCCTGTCGTCCATGGCTCCCGTGCAGACACTGTTTATATAAATATATGTACTTTATACTCTTTACATTCTCAGAATAGACTCATTATTTTTTCAAACTAAACAGATGCGACAGTAGAAAAATCAGTGGAGGAGATAAACTGTGACTTTATATATTATAATTTTATGACTATTACCTCACAATTTTAACATTTTATCTTAAAAATGGCGGCTGTGGTTCAGTTGGTAGAGTGGGTCGCACAATGACCGAGAGGTTGGTGGTTCGTGTCCCAGCTCTAACTGTCCACATGTCGAAGGGTCCTTGGGCAAGACACTGAACCCTGACTTAGGCCCCCAGTAGGACTGACCTTTGACCTTAGAAACCTACTGGTGTATGAGTGTGTGTGTGAATGTGTGAATGAGAGGCTAATGTAAAGCGCTTTGAACCATGAAGGTGGAAAATAACTATATAAATGCAGAACATTTACCATTTTAAAATTATGCATCTTTAAAATCTCATTTATAATTTTTTTTAAATCTCATGATGACTCAATTGTGATTTTTTCTTTTATTTTTCCTACATTTTCTGGCCATACTCACAAAACTGAGTAGCTGTGACCTGATGAAAACACATTATCTTCACACCAACATGTTTAAAGGCTTTAATTTTGATATTTTTAAAACTTTTCAGATTTTTCCTGCTTAAATAAGTATTATTGCATTCATGGCAAAATAAAATATAGTTTTACTTTTTACTTTATTACAATTGAGAAGTTGTACTTTCTTAATTTAACCTAAGTAGAGGAGTTGAATCAGTACTCCTACTTTTACCAGAGTATTTTTTCACATAAGTAGCTGTACTTCTAAAGTACAGAATGTGAGTACTTTTAACACCTCTGTTGAAAATAAAATTGGGCGGCAGAATTACATGTTCACCGGGGAAAATGGCCCCTGGTGCCACCCTGTAGAACCTCCTCTGCATGTAACTAATGTGGCTCCTCCCACCTTCATTGCTATGGTGTCCTGTTTGTGTTTTTGGTACAGTTGTAACCTGCAGAAGACCCCGGGCCCCCCCGCACCACCCCCTCCCGGGGGATCGGCCAAGTGGAACAACGAGACAGTGAAGGACGAAGCCCTGGCCGCCACCAAAGACGCCCGTGACTTCAAACGCGTCCACTTTAACCTGGAGACGCTCAACACCCGTCGGCTGCTCGCCCGCCTCGCTGCCTCTGACGCTAAAGCGGACGCAACCAAAGGTGAGGGGGAGGTGCCGCCCAAGCAGAAGGCGGGGCCAGCAAACAGATCGTGCGAGAACGGAGGTCCAGCGGCGACCTCCTTCGCCAGCTTGATTCTGGCATCAGCCGCCGCCTCCTCCTCTTCCTCCTCCTCCTCAGCCTCCCTCCACTCCAAAGTGTCTGCCCCTCTCCTTGCCAAAGTACCCCCTCCCTCTACCACTGTGACCACGCCCCCTGTGGAGGTAGCTCCGCCCCGGCCCGGTGAACTGGAGGAGCTGCAGGAACAGATCGACCAAATGCGAGAGCGTTTAAGGACAGCTTTGGCGAGACGAGCCCAGATCCAGACCACTCTAGCCAAACCTGTTGCCACGCCAACCAGCAATGACCCGCCCCCTTCAGCCTCCGCTGCCACAACGACAAACACGGTGACAGTGACAATGACCACCTCCCCGCCCACCATTGCCCCGGTGACACCTCTCCCCACCAACACAAAATGTGTCACAACGATGACGGACCCGCCCCACAAAGTCCTGTCCAAAGTCCGGCCCTTCCCCAGCAGACCGACCAATGAGAGGAGGTGATGGTCTCTGAGCTGATCACGTGACCTTCTGCACAAGGCGGCCATTTTGAACAGTCATGGCAGGAACATTTTTACGCTCAGATTCTCGTCTTGTTTCTTCGTCGTAAGACGTGATTGACGTATCGTTGTATGATTAAAAAAAGGAGGAGGCAATAATTTAAACTTTTTATGATAGTCTAATAATAATGACTTTTTATCTCATAATTTTGCTTTTTATTTTGACGTGATTGACAGGTGAGGTGATTGACAGGTGAGGTGATTGACAGGTGAGGTGATTGACAGGTGAGGTGATTGACAGATGAGGTGATTGACAGACAACCTTGAGGAAAAACCTTCAGACGATCAGATAAATAAAAGCTGAATCACTTAACATCTGTTTGTTTTGGATGAATATTAACTTTTAAATGTTTTCATTTGTCCCAAAGGAAATTTCTTTGTACGACAAAACAGCTTGTTTTGTTTTTTTTATCGTAATGATGCGTCTTTAACCTTTTTATCGCATCATCATTTGTAGTTTTGTCGTTACGAAAAACTCAGGTTCAATCGTCAGTTTCCACTTGGACTGTTAAAAAAAAAAACACTGCTGGAACTCGGATGCTGAAGTGGGTGTGGCTTTAGATGTGGTCGTGGTTTTAGATAGCAAACAGTAAGTGTACATCCTCTGGCAGCCATGGATGCCAGCGGAGACTCCGCCCACATCAGCAAAATCATCCCATTGGTTTTTTGTTTATTTATTTATTCCTCTATTTATTCATTCATTTAATTATTCATTTATTTATTTATTAATTCGTTAATGTATTACTTGATAAATGTATTAATTCATTCATTTATCTAACTGTAAAAACAGGTCACTATTACCGTACTTTAATTGTTTTTATCGTCACGTTGACATTGTCCAGCTCAACCCGTCAACCCTGTTACAAACATAAGAATCAGAATCAGATTTTATTGGCCAAGTATGTTTGTACATACAAGGAATTTGTCTTCGGTAGCTCTCTTTTAAAAAGTGCAAAAATATGATAACATTTTTTTTTTTTTACTGTTACTAAATTGTATTTAGTTGTTTGGGAAAAAACTAATTGTTTTGGAAAAGTTTATAATTTTTGTTCTCCTCGTGTTTTCTAAAGCTCCATACCCTGGCTCCATCTGTGGCTGTTTTTAGCTTAAACCTTCAACCCCATAACATTCAACCCCATAAGCAAAAACACTGTTATGGGGATGAGTCTTTGTTACGGGGTTGAAGGTTGGCCTCCAATCTGCAGCCAGTTCACAGAATCACTGGCCAACATTTTGCGCATTAAGATTCTACCAAGGATGGGTTTGTGCGCATCTACAACTTCGTATGAAATCTGGACTTGGTAGACATGCTCCGCCCACAAATGTGTACGAACTCCAGTCTTTATTATTAGATTTTATTAGTTCATTGTTTGGTTTATTTTTAGTTAAAATCACTTGAATCCATGTTTTCATCCGTTCATTTCTTCATCTGTTTGTTTTTTTTCCGAGACTCCGCCCACATCTGACACCAAACTAAAACCAAGCCGGAAGTGAAGGTGGTGGATGATTGACAGCTGCCCCCTCCCTCCCAATGTTACTGTGTTTTAATCAGGTGTGTGACCTTTAACCTGTCGTTGGTACCACTGACGCTTTCTGTGACCTTTGACCTGTAGTTGGTACCGTTGATACTTCCTGTGACCTTTGACCTTTCATTGGTACTGCTGACACTTCCTGTGACCTTTGACCTTTCATTGGTACCGCTGACACTTCCTGTGACCTTTGACCTGTCGGTCGTACCTCTGATACCTTCTGTTTTACACTGGTCCCATTTCCTCCACAGTCACATGATCAGGGTGCATTAGCTTAGCAACACGGTTAGCTTTACTTAGCAATAAAACAGCTAGCATCCCTGACACCTGTGATTTTAGCTTCACGGAACGTTGGCATCGGAACGGAACAGATCCAACAGTAAGCAGGACTGAATCCAATGGTGAGCCAGAACGGATCCAGTGGTGTGTCATCAAACGCTGAAATAACGCCGTTTCTTTGACTAAATTTCACTTCCCCGTCCTGAAATGTTTTGTTGTTGATGAACTCTTTTTCTGGGATTGTGAACTACAAGATTTAGATTTTAGATTTTAAACTGCCATAAAAATGATGATCAATATTTTTGCAAAGTTTGTTTTTCTCCTTATTTTCTTTAATTTTAAATTGTATCATAATTGAATGAATTGCAGTTGAAAATGAAACCTTTTGATTCCAGTTTTGATCATTGACCATTAAAATTCAATGTTTGACTTTATTGTTATTGGTTTTAATTCTGATGCATCTGATCCATAAGTGTGAAAGGTTTTTTGGTGCATTCGTGCTCATTTGTTACCTTCCCCTACAGAAAAGATTTGATCTTTTATTTCACATTTTTCTCCAGTTTTATCAAATAAAACACAATAGGTTGGTTTCAGGTGACGTCACATTGCTCTATAGTCAGCGCATGATTGACAGATGGAGACGCAGGAAGTGAAGCCCAGTGAGTTTTCCTTTGGGAAAATGTCTGTTTTGTGTAGTTTAAAAAGTGGATTTTAAATCTGTGTTTGCGGTTGGGAGGAGCAGAGTCTGCTAATGCTAATGCTAATGCCCATGTCTACAGCGACCACTGGTCAGAGGTTTGTTCCAAAGCTAACTTTTTTAGTGGATGTGCTATATATCATTAGGTTGTCGTTAAATGTTAAATATGGTTTAGTGACTGGACAAGAAGGGAAAAAGAGGGTAGGGGGGTTGAAAGGAAAAACTGGGAACAAAATTTAACGTGGCAAAGAAGGAAACGGGGGGGTGGGGGGTGGAAAAGGATGAATAAAGGAGGGATGGGAAAAGGAACAATGGACAAAAAATAAAGAAAAAATGGAAAAAAAAATTTAAAAATGGAAAAGGAAAAATGGGAAGAAGGTGTTTTAGGAATAAATATATAAATGTTAAAATTCTATACTTACTTGGGTTATGAGCGGACCTGATAAGAATGAACTTTTCATTGTCATTTGATTATTTTAATATCACAAACATAATTTAAAATAAAAGATTATTACAAAGTTTTAAGTTAAAAGTCTTTTGTCAAAGGTCAGAGGTCAGTCTCTGGTCTGAGTGCATGCTGCCTGGGAGGTTGCTTGGTACTACAGTCTGTTTCCCCACACGAGGTCTTTTCTTCCTATCGCCAACCCCTCCTCCTCTGCTTCAGGTAATTTTCCGTTCCTTCTGAACTGTTGGGTATCTTGTCTCTGGAGAGTTCCATTGTTTTCCTAATGTAAATGACCCCATCCCCCACATTTCTCAGCTCTGTATGCAAATTCCTCCATAGCGAGAGTCTCCAAGCCTTCCTGCCCTCCAGCTGAAATACCAGTGTCATCATAGTCACATGACTGAAACCTACCTGAAGTAGGTGATAGAAGAGGGAAATAACTCAAACCAGACCAGAGGACACAGTTCCCTAGTGTCTCCAAGGAAAATACAAATACAGACAAGAGACAGAGAAACAAGAGAGAGAGATGATAGGACTCAGTGTCTGTACTTCCCTCAGTATTCTGGCTCCTACTGTAGCTTACTCTGAACCTAATTTTAAATGTAGAGACTGTGTCGAACTCATCAGACCATAACCATGGTAACTAAAGGGTCCTACTGTATGTTTACAAACCCTGGGTTAGCATTAGCGCTAGCAGTTTACAGTTGTTTATACCATGTTTCCAGCAGTTCCCCCCACCAAGTTCACAGGTGAAGTGCATCACCTGATTACAACTGAGAGTTAAAGCATTTTCAGAGCACAACACACACAGGTCAAAGGTCAAAGCAGAACATTCAGAGGTCAGAGCAGAACACACAGGTCAGAGGTCAAAGGTCAGAGCAGAATTTACTGTAAATGACCTCATCAGCCCCGCCCCCTCCCTGCCCTACAGCCAATCACCACGCCAGGCTCTGCCCGCTCAAAAACAAAGTCAAAATGTCCTCAAGTTTTATTCCAAAAATTCTACACAGGTCAGAGGTCAAAGGTCAGAGGTCATGACACTCTTGTAAACAGAACAACAATTGGTAAGGAGCGGAAAAACTGCTTTTGAAAGTTTGTTGGAGAATGCTGTAAATAGTTGATAAATGTTTTAAATTAGAATATAATAATAATAATTATTATTATTATTATTAATTAAAAAAATATATAATAATAATAATAAATTAAGTATTTAAAATGTCTTTCGTAGTTTATACAACTGTTTTACATTTCTGTCAAAAAAAATCAGGTCTGATAAAATGATAAATATATTTGACAAGATTGATTGGTTAAAAATAATTTATACTTTAATTATTTGTTTCCTTTAAAAATAACTTTGAAGTGTTTGTTTAAAATTATTTAAGTTGTACAGGAATTGTATTTGTATTGTTTTTTCTTTTGAGGTTTTTCACAAAAAACTGAGACTAAAACTATGAATAAGAACAAGAACAATAAAAAACAATAAAAAAGAAACAAGAACAATAAAAAAGAAAAAGGAAAGTCAAGCAAGTCTGCTTCTGGAGTCCAGGGTGATTCAGCATTAAACGGGTTTTTCTGTCAAGTCAGGAACAGAGAGAAAACATTGACTGGACAAATTTACTGAATAAAAATACGATTCTATGAAATAAAATGTAAAAAATAACAGAAAATCCTCCTTCTGGCTAGTTTGGGTAAAACGTCGCCTTCTGGTGTTAAACTCTGGGAACTACAACTGAACAGACCAGGAAGTAAAATAATAACTAAATAAAAATAAAATACAATGAATCTATATCCAGTTATGAAAATTAAAGAAATAATTAACTTAATAAAATATAACGATATCCTGTTTTTAAAATTAAACAGTAATGTAATTTAATAAAATAAAATAAAACTATATCCAGTTATGAAAACTAAACAAATAATTTACCTAATGAAATAAAATAACAACAAAAATCCTCCTTATGGTCAGTTTGAGTAAACTGTCGCCATCTGGTGTTGAACTGTAGGAATGACCACTGAACAGACCAGGAAGTAAAACAATAATGAACTGAATAAAATAAAATACCACTAATCTATATCCAGTTATGAAAATGAAACAAATAATTACATTTATTAAATTAAAATAAAATAAACCTATATCAAATTAATCAAATAATTAACGTAGTAAAATAAAATAAAACTATATCCAGTTATGAAAATTAAACAAAAAATTTAATTTCCAAAAAGTTTGCTCCAAGAGCGCTACCTGGACTCCAATAAGTAATGATTAGAGGTGTTCTTTTAACGGGAAAACTTAGAGAAAAAGAAAAGCCTGAATTCCATTGGCTTGGTTAGAAAAACCTATAAAAGATTCCAATGCGTTTGGGCGTCCGAGGCATCAAAATTGCACCATGTGGTGTTGAACTGTGGAAACTACAACTGAACAGACCAGGAAGTAAAATAATAATTACCTGAATAAAATACAATACAATAACACTATATCCAGTTATGAAAATTAAACAAACACATGAAAATTTTAGGTATATACACGTCCTTCAGCAAGAACATTTTGGGTATATACCTTTTTTATCGTGGACATTTTGGGTATATACCTTTTTTATCGTGGACATTTTGGGTATATACCCAGGAGCTGAAGGTCATTATCAGGTTCTACAGAGTTTGGTCAAAGGTTTTGAATCAGGTGTGTTGGAAAATGGATTCATTTAAAACAGTGTCAAAGTCATTTTATTTCAGGGGCCACATTCAGTCTAATATGATATAAAGTGACCTAAACCAGTAAAATAATATAAATAATAACAGAATAACAACTTGTAAATAATGTCACCTGCAAAGTGTTCTGTGTTTTTGAGTGAAAAAAGTAAAACATCCATAAAGAAAATGTTTCCATCTATGAACTGTACTTGAACATAACATGAACAAATATTAACCACCCCTGAAACTCAGCAGAAAAATAAATTAAATGTTAATTATGTCTTAGTTTATCATTTACATGTGCATCACAACTTACAGATCACTACAAATACACAAACATGCAGGAACAGAATATTGGTCAAATTACACAATTTCTGTTAAACATTTAGTTATTCACATTGTTGTGAAAGGATCATCTGTAAAGGTTTATTGTGCATTAAAAAATATTTATTTATAGGTTATGACAGTATTTTACTGCTCTGACTCACCTCAGATTAAATTGACCTAAAATAATTTAATCATTGATTGTTAATATCTTCAATGTTATTTTTTTACATTTCATAAATTCATTCCCCCAGCTGGTCTGGACCCTTTGGTGGACCAGTTTTGGCCCCCGGGCCACATGTTTGACAGCTGTGGTCTAAAACATGCAGGATAGTGGCCCTGAAGGACCAGACCTGAACCCCCTTGAAACTAAGGAGTGAAAACACAGAACAGAGGAAGAACAGGTGAAAGACATGGACATAAGAATGTGGACCAGGGTTGGACTGGGACTAAAAATTGGACCGGGCATTTGTGAACCCAGACCAACCCACCAGGTATCGAGGAGGGGTGAACTTCAGCAAAAAAGCAGCCAGTGAATGAGTGTGTGAGCGGTGCACTGCAAACCACAGGTGTCTGTCACTGATGAAACTAGTGTAGTATATGTGTTATTATAAAAGTACAAAGGCTAATATGTGTGTGTGAGTACTATTAAAGGTCTATGTAATGGAACAGTAATTATATGGTAAAAGGACAGTGACAAGAGGATCAGCTTTAGCACAGACTGAACTATTGATATTAAATTAGGACCATATTAAAGTAAGACAAACAAAACCATGTAATAAACAGTGAATGAACTTCAAAATAACGGTTCAGAAATGAAACTGAACACAACAGTCAATAAAACAATATTAGCTGTATTAAATACTCAAGATTCAATCAACAATACATCAATGTACAAAAGTGATCAATATACCAGATTAACATGAAATTATTGGATCACATTTGAAGTAATATTGTTCATAAAATGCAATTGATTAATTGCATTATTGATACTGAATAGTATAGATACAATGGGGGCGGCTGTGGCTCAGTTGCTGGAAGGGATCGCCCAATGACCAAGAGGTTGGCGTCCCGGCTCTGACTGTCCACATGTCCAAGTGTCCTTGGACAAAGACACTGAACCCTTTGTTAGTCTCCCAGTATGACTGACAGAACCTTATAAACCTACTGGTGTATGAGTGTGTGTGAATGGGTGAATGTGAGGCTAATGTAAAGAGCTTTGAACCATGAAGGTGGAACAACTATAGAAGTGAAGAACATTTACTTTTTATCACAAAATTTTGACATTTACCATTTTACAATAAACAATGTCAGTGCCATGTCTCAAAGCAAAGGGATATGGACATTAATCTGTGAATAACTTTGAATTTACAATCACATTTTTATAGAAACGGCATCAATATTGTCAAAAGGAGCAGATAATCACAAGGCTAATGTAGCTAATCATGTCTATATTGGGTCGTGGCTAAGCTAACACCAACAACAACCTTTAGACTCACCAATAACAGCTGATGCATTTCACACAGGTGCTCTTTGACAGTTCGGGTAAACGGCTCCTAAACATTAAATTCAATTTCAATTCAATTTTATTTATAAAGCCCCAAATAACAACAGAGTCGTCTCACAAGGCTTTACAAAAACGCAATAAACCACAGAAATACATTTTTTAAAAAGTCCCAAGCATCCCCTGTCCTTAGACCCTCCTTCTCAGCAAGAAAACTCCAAAACCCAGTGGGAAAAAGAAGAAATCTTGAGGAGAACCACACTGAAGGACAGATCTACTCCCATGGACGGACAGACTATAGATGAACGTCCATTTGTAAATAAAGGAGGGGGTGGCACCCATCACACAGGTGAGGGTGGAGGTCTGGGGTCACAGGACAGCACAGGGCACAAGCGAGTCACCGCAGATCTCGTAGTACATGGCTCCTTATGCGGATAATGCTGAGACAGTTGCCACTCCCCCCAGAGGAAGAGTGGGGAAAGGGGACATCGGGTGACTTGCAATGAAGAGACTTGGTATGTAAGATAGGTTTAAGAAATTACAAATACAGACACAAGAAAGAAAGGGAGAGAGAGAGATAAAGAACTCAGTGTCTGTACTTCCCCCAGCATTCTATCTCCTAGTGCAGCTTAGACTGAACTGTGACTTCAGTCCGTTTTTAACTAAACTGACCATTGTTTTTCTCAAACAGGAATGTTTTCAGCCTAATTTTAAATGTAGAGACTGTTTCGGTGTCTTTAATATTAAAGGGAAGATGATTCCATAAGACAGTAACCATGGTAACTAAAGGCTCTAGCTCCATAAGACAGTAACCATGGTAACTAAAGGCTCTAGCTCCATCAGACAGTAACCATGGTAACTAAAGGCTCTAGCTCCTACTGTACTTTTACAAACCCTAGGAACTTTCAATAAACCTGCATTCTGAGAACGAAGGGTTCTATTGGGCTGGTACAGAACCAGATCATCTTTAAGGTAAGAGGGGCCCATACCATTAACCCCTGACCCCTAACCCCTAACCCATACCATTAATGGTTTTATATGTAAGGAGGAGGATTTTAAATTTAATTCTAAACTCAACTGGTAGCCAGTGAAGGGTTTGGAGCACAGGGGTGATAGGGTTAGGGGTCAGAGGTCAGGGTTTGGAGCACAGGGGTGATAGGGTTAGGGGTCAGAGGTCAGGGTTTGGAGCACAGGGGTGATGTGTTCTCTTTTATTTGATCCTGTTAATAATCTTGCTGCTGCATTTTGAACCAGTTGAAGCTTTTTAGGGAATATTTAGGACACGCTACAAGTAAGGAGTTACAATAATCTAATCGTGATGTAACAAATGCATGAATTAATTTTTCTGCAGTCGTTTTAGACAGAATATTCCTAATTTTGTCTATGTTGCGCAGGTGAAAGAAGGCTGTTCTGCATGTTTGGTTAATGTGCATTTTGAATGAAAGATCTGGATCTGGATGCAATGTCTGAGACATTGCAGCGATTGTACCAGAGGGAGATGCAGCCGTGTCATGACGCTCTCCACCGTGCCTCTGCAGAATGTGGTGAGGATGGGAGGAGGGAGATGTGCTCTCTTCAGCCGCTACAGGAAGTGGAGCCGCTGGTGTGCTTTGTTGGTTAGAAAGGATGTGTGTGTGGACCAGGTCAGGTGGTTAGAGATGTGTACCCCCAGGAACATGGTGCTCTGGACGATCTCCACAGCGGAGAGTTAGGGTTTCACAATAAATCAGGACGTCACGAGACAAGACAGACATGACAGGTATGATGTAAATATGGTAAAACTATGTGATCTGACAAAAAGTCCAAAGATAGAAGAACAGCAGACACTTCCTGTTTAAAGATCATTATTTTTATTTTACTAAATTTCATCTATAATATACAAACATTCACAATATTTTGTACAATCACTTTGTGCTTCTCCCTCGTACGTGGGAGTGAACTGTAAGAGTGAACTGTAAGAGTGAACTGTAAGACGACAACTTTACACAAACTCTACAGAATTTGTCCATGATTTTACACAAAAATAAATCCATACTCAACACCATTAGTTATAATAATAATAATAATAATAATAATAATCTCTAATTCTATCATTTACAAAGTCACTTAGAAAATAATCATATGAAGACCATGTAAATATTATTGGATGGTTTCATCGCTATGACGACACATGGTGGGGAGTCACACACAAAACGTGCGCCGTGTAGCTATACAACAATTTGGCAGGATATCAGGTTTGTTTGTTTTTTTCTATCATAATATTTAATAATAAATGCACAAATTTTCCACATTTTCGTCTCCCGTCCAGTCTTCCCGTCCATCTTCAAACGTCTCATATCTGGACGTGACATTATCAAAAAATATCGCACTTCCGTCAAAGATACTGCACACCAACACAAAAACCCTCACTACTGAACACGCAATAAATATGTCCATGTCGCACACTCACACATGTCCGTGGACCAAACACTGCACATATGACGGTCACGTGACTTCACCTGCGAGACGGGTAGGAGGGGCCAATGTGCTCATTTGCTCACACCACTAGAAAAACACCCCTGTATGGTGTCGGATTGTGTCGGCCAGTGCAAAAGCTAAAGCCACCGTAAAGAAGCAGGGCTGCAGCAAGATGGGGCGACCCCCCAGGTCCACTGGTTTATGGAAGGGACTGTGAATAACTGAGGCACGATTCATAGTCCCATAGGGAACAGTTTTACTTCCCCTCATTTTCAGTTTAAGATTTTTATTTTTACTTTTTTGTGATGTTCTAGAAAAACACTGGTTTTGTGGTAAACACAATTTTGATATGTTCCAGCTCTGATTGGCAGTGAAGGCAACATGACGTCTGCGGTTCTTCTAGAACAATGAGCCAATTTCCATAACGATAAAGTCATGGTAACTGTTGGTGATCAGATAATTGGGATGATCGGATCTAATTACAATAATCGTAAAACACTTGTTGAAATGACTTGTATGTAGGTAGTGATGGGAGAATAAAACTTCCTTTTTCTGTCTTGGAATGTTCTGGATCTGTACATTATTCTAAACATGTGACCATCATAAACTCAACTAGAATATTTCCTAAATTCACCTTATTTTTCTTAAAACCATCATTTTCTTTGATGGTTGTTGTCATCATTGCTTATCATTCCTAATTTTTTATGGGGTAATTATCAGATGTAAACATGTTCACACTGGAATTTGACTTTTTTCACTGGAAAACATGCGGAAAAATATTCAAGTTGATTATTTATAGGTTAATCTGTTATTATCGGACTGGTTGTATCCACGTTGTAAGTATTTATTTCAAAAAATGTTTATACGAATTAAAAAGATAATTCATAAATAAATTAACTAATTAATAAAATACATAATTGAATCAATCAATTAATTAAATAAGTAAAAAGTAATAAATAAATTTAATAAAAACTAATAAATAAAAAAGGAAAATAAATGAATAATTAAAATAAAGAATAAATAAGTTTTTAACAAAATGAAATAATTAAAAAATGAATAAATTAACTAATGAATAAAATAAATAATTAAATGAAAAAAAATAAGGTCATAAAAGGTCATAAATAAATAAATAAACAAATTAATTAATTAAATACAAACTAATAAACTAATACATGAATAAAATAAAAAAAAAGTAAATAAAAAGTGACAAAAATGAATAAATATTTAGAAAATGTAAATAAATGAAAAGTAATAAATGTTTTTAAATTAATCAATAAACTAGACTTCTATACATTTCCTGAAGGACATGTAACCCGTGTGTTTGTCTCTTGCCAGATTGCTGGAGTTGTGGCTGGTGAAAGGAAGAAATATCTGCTGTTCACTTCATATGTGTTTGTGGACTGTTAAAGCTCCTCCCATTTTCTGTGGTGTTTGGGAAACCAGCCTGGAGTTACACACACAGACGCACACAGAGAGCTGACGTGGAGTAAAGTATGGCTGAATGCTAAGAAAACTGTAAATAATTGGTGAGAACAATTCTTTGTTATGTCATGTTAAAGCCCCGCCCACAGTGTTTGTCAATCATGTTGAAGCTCCACCCACAGTCTTAATTGTCTGCAGGTGTTTCATAGTGCCAGGAGCACTGTTGCCATGGTGATGAGCAGTGGCGGGAACTTCAAAGGGCAGACTCATAGACAGCTCCACACTCTGTTACATGGAAAAAATAGGTGTGAACATACTGCCGAACTACTGCCATTTTTGGGAAAAGTGTAAATAATTGGTGAAAACAAAGTTGATGATGAGTGACAGGAGGGTCTGAGAAACAAGTACATGTACTTTTTATGTGTGTACTGTGAAAAATAAGTGAGTTAGAACAATTTAAAAAACACTGAACTCAACATGAGACAGAAATGATTTTTCCAATAGAAGTCTATTGACAGAAATCCCTGACATCATCCCAAACAGGTTCCTGTCATTTCACTTTAAAAAGAGCTAGATCTTCAAACCCTGGTTTGTTTGAATTCTCAGAACCATGACAACATTTGTGGAAAAGATTGTTTGTCTACTATTTATGGTTTTGCCGTGAGGACGAGTTATTGAGACATTTTTCAGCTTAATTTTTTCTTCTCTCGTGCTCTAGCGATGACATCACCCACTGATAAAAAGTCAGATTTTGGTCTTTTCAGGGTGGATTTACTGAGTCGACAACCGTAAATCACACCCTCGTGACAATCACATCCTAGAGACCACAAAAATGTCTGTGTTTTAAAGTTTAAATGAAGTCTGTGTGACAAAACTTAGTGAAGCAGTAGCTTCGGCAATTTTTTGTTTTTTTTGTCGGACCCAGTAAGAATGAATGGGATTTCATTTGGCATAATAATGCGAAATCCATATGACATATTGGACTTATAAAACAACACTTGTAATCTCTGGGCTAATGTGATCAATTTTTCCTATTTACTGCCAGATGCTAGACATTTTTGACTGGTTTTTCTCATTTTATACAAACTCTGTTCATCGAAATGTCAATCCTGATAGCACATCTTTCGAGACCAGTCCACACATTTTAGCATCCAAATTTTTTGCAATGTTTTTGTATAAGTCAGAAGTCATAATAAATATGACTATACTGTACCCCTGTGCCTGGCATTACATGCAAGCACACAGGGAATAAATATATATTTTTAAATTAAATAAATAAAAAGTAATAAATAAAAAAATATTAACTAATTAATTAATTAAAAAGTAAAATAAATACATAAAATAAAGACCAACTGCAAAGCAAAAACAGAAATCAAAATAAAGAAGTATTTTTCCAATGGTCCAGAGGTGCTCATGTGGTGTTTCAGCCCGTGTCCTGCTTGTAGCTGCAGCCCTGCCTGGGAGTTGTGCAGCGGTGTTTCAGCCCTAAAGCCTCTTTTGAGCCAAAAACGGCAGGAAGTGTGAAAGGCCAAGGACAGTTGGAGGATGATGGACAGACTGTCCTCATGTGTCTCTTCCTACAATGTCATTATTGCCTGAAAATGGAAAAAAATTTACCCTTAACTTAACTTACCCTTAAAATGAAACAAAAAACCCACAACACAGTCTCTCCAGGATTTGGCGGACCTTTTTTGAGATTGTTTCGTCCAAAAATGTATGATGTTGCATGAGCTTTTCTGAAAAATTGCGATGAAAGTTGCACTGCTTTTTATGCTTTTTTTTGCGGGAGGAAGTGAAAGTTGTGATAAATAATTGCAATTTTTCCCTTTTTGTAATCAAAATTAAGTAATATTTCAAACATTTAGTTTCTTGATAATTAATTCAAAGTCATTGTGATATGGTCCTGTAAACTACATTTTACTGAGATGGCAGTTACAAAATACAACAATATGTATATTGTTTTCCAAATGCACCTGTTGGTTCAAAGGTTAAAGCTCATATGACTTCACAACACTACATGAAGTTGTAAAACATAATATAAATGTCTCAGCCAGTCAAAAAATATTATTAGTAGTACCATATTTTGTGGACTATGAGGTAAACTTAAAATATACTGACAGTCATTAAAAACTTTGAAGGACAAGTTTTGTTTGTTTGTTTGTAGGTTGTGTGAGTATGCTTAATATTGATGAGTTGTGTCCTGGTCACGACTGACTGCACATCTGGGGGCTTATTGGAGAAAAGTGCAACTTGAGCAATAAACACAATGAATCTGTACAAATTAAGGAGTGGCCTGGAAAGCCTATATATGGGAGAACAGAAGGACACCTGTTTCATCCCAGTACACGTCAAAATGCCACGGCTCACATGTGAAGAAAGACTGAGGGCCTTAGGGATGGTGCAGGCGAGCTTGACGTACAGTGAAGTGGGAGACGTATGGGCTGCAGTCAACCCACAATCCGTAATTTGGTGGGTCGTCACACTGTCACACGGGCACCGTTGACGACCGACCACGCCCAGGTCGTGAGAGAGTCACCACACCTGACCTAGATCGGCATAACTATCTGCAGCACCTGAGGGATCGATTCTGGCCAATCAGCCGCACAGCACATGAGACACCTGGCAGACATGCCCCCCAGGATCAGCAGCTCAACTGTGCGTCGCCGATTGCGGGAGAACAACCTGCAGGCCCAGAGGCCTTTTCGGGCAATATCCTGACTCACGAACGATGTCAGAGGCGGCTGGAGTGGACTAGACAACATCTCAGGTGGACTCATCAACGCTGGTCTGGTGTTCTGTTCTCCGAGTGCAATCCACATCCAGTTGCCAGTGTGATGGTTTGGCAGGAATCTCGGCTGACCATTGAACAAATATGGTGGTTGTGGAAGGCAACATCACTGCACAGCGCCACACCGACCAGATCCGGCAGCCACATGTGCTTCCATCCCCCAGGACAGAATATGGCGCCTTGTGAGGAGCATGCGTCAGCGCATCACTGCCTGTATAAACGCTAACGGTGGTCACACTGACATACTGACTTGTGTAAAACTGTTTTTTGGCAGTCGCCATGTTTTTGTCTTTTCTTTGTTGACAGAAGTCATTCAGTACACTTGTTTTTTAATGTTATTGTTGCTGATATATCATTGTTATTTTCTGTTAATAGAAAATTAATCTTGCAGCAAGATAATAAAAACTGTTCCACAACTTTTCCCCTCAAAGTTTTTAATGACTGTCAGTGTACTACTACTAATTCTGGTTGTGCTTAGTGACTTGGAAATTTGACTTTCTATCTCATAATTTTGACTTTTTATCTCACGATTTAAATTTTTTGGGTGGCTGTGGTTCAGTTGGTAGAGCAGGTCATCCAATGACCGAAAGGTTGGCAGTTCGTGTCCCAGCTCTGGCTGTCCACATGTCTAAGTGTCCTTGGGCAAAGACACTGAAACCTCACTTAGTCTCCCAGTAGGACTGACAGAACCTTAGAAACCTACTGGTGTATGAGTGTGCGTGAATGGGTGAATGTGAGGCTAATGTAAAGAGCTTTGAACCATGAGGGTGGAAAAGAACTATAGAAGTGAAGAATATTTACTTTTTATCACAAAATTTTGACTTTTTATCTCATGATTTTGACTTTACTTAATGCGCCTTATATATGAAAAACCATTAAAAAAATTTATTATTCTGTCACAGTGCGCCTTATACTGCGGGAAATACGGTACTGTGTACTTTGTAGTAGAGGCAGTTTCTTCTGACAAAAATAGAACAAAGACACAGAGATATTAAGACAACCTTTCAAAAACCTGTTTGAATTTGAAGAGTACTTGTGTACTAGTGTCGACTAGTGCATCATTTTAAAAAAGTACTCTTCCAAATGTACCTGTTGGTACTAGCACATCATTTTAGTCATCAAATGTGGATTGCTGGCCGCACACGTTTCTTCGTACTGTAATGTAAACACGAAAAGGCAGAAGGAGCAGCTCAAGAAATTGCAAATGATTGGTCACATTCTGTGGAAAAGTGGAGGTGATTGGTTAAAATTGTAACATTGCGCTGAATTTGTGTTAAAGTTGCAAATCGCAACATTGTGAAATCCTGGACAGTCTGCTTGTTCAATCTATGCCACTAAGGATTAAGGCAGTTCTGAAGGCAAAAGGGGATCCAACCCTAATAAAGTGACCGGTGAGTGTATGTAAGTACTCCCAGTCATCTAAAAAATTAGCTAAAATGAATTCTACTCTGGATAGTCCCTTTAAGTGCAAATGTTGTTCCGTTTTCAGGCGTTCTTAAACCATAGGGTGCTACAGGCTAGAACTAGGCTAAGTGCTATGGATAGCACCCTACAGGTTAGGCTAAGCGCTATGGTTAGCACCCTACAGGCTAGGCTAAGCACTATAAGCAGCCTGGGGGATGTTTGGGCAGATGAGCGAACATGAGCAGCTGTTTGTGCTACACTGGGAGGCAGTGCTGTGCTGTCTGCGGACCCTCCGGCCAGCTAATCACAACGCTTCATTTGGCGTTTTTGTTTTTTTTTTTACCTCTGCGAATGAGGTTATGTTTTACCGTGCATTTGTTTGTCTGTTTTTCAGCAAGATAAGTCAAAAAGTTACAGACAGATTTTGATGAAACTTTCAGAGATGATTGATAATGCGTCAAGGAAGAAACCAATGCATTTTGAGCTATAAAGGTCAAGGTAACAGTGAAGGTCAACAGTTCAAACACATCAGTGGTCATATCTCAGAATCCAGACCAGATAGTATCAGGTGTTTTTTTCCTTCACTTCGTCTGACCTTCTGACCTCAGATGAGATAACACCCATAGGCTCCATGACGTCACGTAAAGACGTCGTATGACGTCACGTAAAGACGTCGTATGACGTCAAGCCAATGGTACATTTGGTAAATGTATGACCTTTACCTTAAAGCAGGTTATTGACATATTTAGTTAAATCAGACAATATCTTGTGCTTCATATTTAACATTAGATCTAACATGTGACATTTGGTCGTTGTGCGACGTCATATAACGTCAGAGTGACGTCATACGTGGTCGAATATTCAAATGGACATATGTGAAAAACAGGACCCAGGATTTCTGGGAATGTTTTTAAACCCTCTAAGGGATTGTGAATGACCCATTAAATAAATCGTTAATAATCGTTAGCACTAGTTTACAAATAAGTTATGAACCTCCAGATCCCAACCTTGGCAGACTGGCGCTGCTTCGCGCAGGTCTGCGCTCTGGGAGTGATCTAGTTTGTTTGTTTGTTTTGGGTTTTTTTTCCACAGCTATGCAACAAAGCCATGGCAACATGTGGCTCAGACCGAGACCAGGAGGCTCCAGTGGTTCTGTGGTTCAGGCAGAAGTGGGTATGCCATCAGGTTTTTTACAGTATTTTCAACAATTTACAAGCCACACGAATCAAACTTTAAGGTTTCACAACCAATTCTGTGATGCTAAGCTAATGTGCCGCAGCAGTTCTATTTCCTCCTTTACAGATGGATTAATCATTAGCGCTATAGTCCGTAAGATCCGATAAACGCCTTCTGATGATCGACTGGGGGGGGGGGGGGGGTTCCAGAGGTGTACACTACTAGTTAGGAACATTTTCCTGGACCTGACCCACCGTCCTCTGCCTGTGATTGGCTGATCAGCAGGAACGGGGGCTTGAAGGCAGGCAAACCAGGCAGTTGGTTGGAGCCCCGGCTACTAGGTGCCCTCCTAAGGTTCAGCTGCAACAACGGCAGTGGGCAATTTGAAGCAAACCCCACCCCCTCTGCCTTCAGGCCCATCCTCTCAGCCTTCAGTCTACTCCTGTCCGCACTTCTATCCTTGTTTTCCACCTTCATTTCTAAGGTTTCTAAGGTTCTGTCAGTCCTACTGGGAGACTAATTTACGGTTCAGTGTTGTTGTCCAAGGACACTTGGACATATGGATAGCCAGAGCTGGGACGCAACCACCGACCCTTCAGTCAGCTCTACCAACTGAACCACAGCTAGATCCCTAGGCCTCCCCTAACATTGAGTAACACTGGGTGAATTAGTGCACAGTTTGGAGGTTTGCAAACTGAATTGGTTCCAGATCTACAACTGAAGCCAGAACCAGATCTTGAACGAACTGATTCCGTAGAAGTAGAACCAAAAAAGCAAAAGAATTGGTTGAAATCTAGATCTGGAGTTCAGGTCTCTTATTGGACAGCAGAAGAACCATTGATACAAACAGGAAATTGGTCTAAATGCATCTCCTGACTTCGTGTATCTGGGCCATTTCTCAATCTGCCTTCTTGTCCGTACTTGTGTTCTCATGTCCTCCTGAACCGTCATCATTTGCAGCCCAAGTACTGTTCCAATACACACGTTCGCATATCACCCAGAACGCTTGAAATTACCGGATGTGTTCTTGACATGCCCATTTTATCAAGGATACATCGGGTGGTGACTTGTGTGTACTTGGGGGAGCCTCCTATTCTACAATGCATTTGGCACCAACAATGGCGGAGAAGACGACCCACAACAGTAAGTTAAAAGTATGGAAATACTAGTGTTATAGTATCACAGGATGTCATTTTAAGATTATTTTATGTGAGAAAGTGGACATTAAAACTTTAAATCTGTGGTTGAGTCATTATGCTAGTATGTAGTTTATAGTTTACAATTTGCTCTAAAGTTTTCAGAGATGTGCCGTCCTGCTAACGGGACTGCCTGAAGTCGTCAGCTCGTCACCAGGTGACGAGCTGAGTTGGTGACGTAATCAAGAACACTGCCGTCCCCATTGCAGAACAAGTCAGTCAGAGACGGCAGACCTCCACCAAGGCTTGATTTTTAAGTAATATTTGATGACAAAAAATTTACCCAGGACATTCTATGACACTTGGTTGCTGATAAAACTGATAAAACATTGTTCAAATGGGATTTCCCAAGTTAAATCGAAAGTAGGATATTATTTTTCGGTACATCATTTGCTCAAGATTTTTATTTTATGGATCAATAGGAGTCCCTTAGAGGGTCTCAAAACATCCTGGGTTCAGTTTATGTGACATGGCTATTTCAATATTCGATTACTTATGATGTCGTGTGACGTGGCATAGCAACCATACTGCATATTTTTAATCTGATATCTAATATGAAGCATCATCTATTGTCATATTTGATAAAATATATCAATAACCCTGATTTAAGGTCAAGGTCACAAAGTTTGCAAATATACAATTGGCTTGACGTCATATGACATCAAAACGTGACGTTCATGGAGCCTAATGGTGTTATCACATCTGATGTTCGAGGGTCAGACAAAGTGAATGAAACACCTGATACTATCTGGTCTGGATTCAGAGATATCACCAATGATGTGTTTTAGCTGTTGACCTTCACAGTGACCTTGACCTTTTATCTTTATAGCTCAAAATGTCTTGGTTCCTTCATCAAAATCCGTCTATAACTTTTTGAGTTATCTTGCTGACAAACAAACAAACACGAGGTAAAACATAACCTCCTTCGCGGTGATAAAAAAAAGTGGTTGAAATCTGGATCTGCGGTTCACGTCTCCTATTGGGCAGCAGATGAACCATGTGACACAAACAGGAAGTGGGTGTAAACGCATCTCCTGACTTCCTGTATCTGGTTTAATGTTGGTAAAACTTGTGTGGGAAGCCACCAGTGACCTCTGACCTTTGAAAAGATGCCAAATGAAGTGTTGTGCAGTGCACCGCCACAGCAATGACACACAGGCCTGGAACCGGAATCGGACCAGACTGGGTCAGGTGGACTATATCTAAACGTTATCAACTGCTCACGAACATGGACTAAAGCAGAGGAATGTAACAACAGTTATTCCCATTTTTTTTCATCTTTTTCTTGGAGTTTGGGGGGCGTCAGCGGAGGAGGCGGGGCCATTCCATCAGCAGCACTTCTGAGGTAACTGAGCGGGCTTGTCCGTCAGTCTGGTGGTCTTGGAACCGGGAGCCGCTGGGGCCTCCACATCCACACGCTCCGACATCTTCACACAGATGATGTCCACGAGGCGTTCAAAGACCTGCCGGACGTTTATGTTCTCCTTAGCGCTGGCCTCGTAGTACTCGAAACCTGAAAGAAGAGCAGGAAGTGAGTACTGCAGTACAAGTACACACCTACTGCTACTGTGAAAAAATACTCTGCTAATTTGAGAATACTGAGTAAGAGTAAAGAGTATAAAGTACAGATATTTATATAAATGTAAAGTAAAATGGGCGGATCGTCTAATAACTAAAGGCTTGCCGGTTCATGTCCCAGCTCTGGCTGTCCATGTGTCCAAGTGTCCTTGGGCAAAGACACTGAACCCTGACTTAGTCTCCCAGTAGGACTGACAGAACGTGAGAAACTGACAGATGTATGTGTGTGTGAATGGGTGAATGTGAGGCTATTGTAAAGAGCTTTGAACCATGAAGGTGGAAAAGAACTATAGAAGTGAAAAACATTTACCATTTAAAGAGTATAAAGTACAGATATTAAGCTAGTAACCAGGCCATTTATAATAAATGGCCTTGAATAATAAATATTATTATAATATTTAATAATAACAATAATAATATAATAATATTTAATAATTAATATTTAATAATTATTATTAGTAATAATATTATAATAAATGGCCTTAAATACTCATTTTTGAGTAGTAATTGTATTCTACAAGTACTTCTATATCTGTATTCTATTTAATATATTGTAATACTACTACACTATACTTCTACTACTTCAAATACTTTAGATATTAAAAAAGTGTACTCAACTTTTTACTGGACGTGTCCCTGTGGACGCTCCTGCTTCAGACGGTCAGGCCTTGTCTGACCTTTGACCTTTACTCACCCAGCTGGTCTGCCAGGTGCTTTCCTTTCTCAGGAGGAACCACTCTCTCCTCGTCCATGTCGCATTTGTTTCCCACCATGATGACCTGAGCGTTGTCCCAGGAGTAGGTCTTTATCTGAGTGGCCCTGAAAACACAATACAACTGAGTCTACCGTAGTCCACCTGAGTTTACCTGGGTCCACCAGAGTCCACCTGGGTTAGCAAAGGGCTCCAGAAACCACCAAAGTCCACCTGGGCCCACAAAGGTCTCCAGAACCCACCAGAGTCCACGTGGGCCAGCAAAGGCCTCCAGAACCCACCACAGTCCACCTGGGCCCACAAAGTCCTCCAGAACCCACCACAGTCCACCTGGGCAGACAAAGTCTACCTGAAAATCCAACTGAATGATTTTCAAGTGACAGGTGACAGGAGCAGTGTTGTCTTGGCCTGACTGGTTTGATCTTTTTCTAATCTCCGATCTAACTTTGATCAAAACTCAGTTTTTTTTTTTTTTTAAGATTATTCGACAAATTCAAGCAAGGCACAGATCAAAGTGGTGCAAACAATTGTCCTACCTGGTCTTCATGATACTCCTGGCTGGAAATATGGGCCTTCGTCAGTGGATTTAGCCTCTTCGAGTGAAGTGGCACGGAATATACATTTGAAGCAAACTAAACCGGTAGGAACTTGCAATATCCTCAATCTGAAGTTGCATCAAAGACGCAACTGTCTCTCTATCTAAAACATGCAAGGATCCTTTGGAATCCTTGCGCTAAACCGACAGGACTTTTAGGAGGGCATCTGAAAGTCCGGAGTACTGTACCATATCCAAGACTGATGAAATTTCCAAACTCTTGTCAGACTATAATTGGGATTTTTTTTAGGCCTAATTGAAACCAGGTTAACGTCAAATTCACTGGACTCTGTCTGTACCAGGATATAATATTTATAGACATGACAAACAGACTGGAAGAGGCGGCGGCATGTTACTATATATTAAAGGTGTCATTCCACTGAAAACCACTTTTCCACACTCCTTTTGGAATCCGATGGCTCACCCAGACTTACCAACACATGCTCCTTTGACAGTGGTTCATCACCTCCACTGGCTGCATACTGCATTCACACAAAACAACAACAGGAACCAGGGACCCAGAAAAAGGCGGTCCATCTGACGTCAGATGGACATTAGCATCACCCAAGTGGGGTTAAACCCCTCCCCCATTGCAGTGAATCTGCATTGGCATCTATGAGAGAAGACGGCACCACAGTAGCTGCTGCACAAACTGGAAAAAAATGGCGGATCAAAGTGGTTCATGTGTCTGTGGAAATAAAGCATCATTTTTTTCCTGCACGTTTTCAGAACAAGCAACGGCAAGGACTGACAGAACCTTAGAAACCTACTGGTGTATGAGTGTGTGTGAATGGGTGAATGTGAGGCTAATGTAAAGCGCTTTGAACCATGAAGGTGGAACAGAACTATAGAAGTGAGGAACATTTACAGTGGGTTTGGGGGTGTGTCATTGATGCACAAGGCAACTTCTTCTTTCTCTGTATGCCACTAACGGAGCGGGTTTGTTAAAACAAGCCTGAAATTCCAAACTCACGGTTCTTCATTTAAAAATATTTACTGTCGAATTTCAGTATACAAAAAACCACAAAACAGCAATAAATCTTTTTGATCGTAGTCGGTAATCACTGATCAGAAAAACTGTATTCCTCCAACCCGACCGTCTCCTAATGAGAAAACTCACACACTATAACATATACTAGTGTGGGACTCCACCTATGGTCTTTTTGGGAAATTACAATAACAAAGAAATAGTGTCACCAAACATTTTATGAACATACACATCTAAACAACAATCTATCAAACAAACTACACTTTTCTAATTGGCTCTACTACGTGTATGGGTGGGGCCACATGTAAGAAGAGGTGCTACAGTGGGTTTGGGGGTGAGTCCTACCAGTCCTGAACGGCGTTGAATGACTCCTCGTTGGTGATGTCGTACATGAGGATGAAACCCATGGCACCACGGTAGTACGCTGTGGTGATGGTCCGGTAGCGCTCCTGTCCTGCCGTGTCCTGGAAACAGACGAGTCACATGGGTCAAATCAGTCACATGGGCCACATAATGTTGACATAGTTTTGAGTTTTTGTCACATAATTTTGACTTTTTATTTCTTAACTTTGACATTTTATCACATTTTTTTTTTACTTTTTAATCACATAATTTGGACTTTTTATGTCAAGAGTTTGACTTTTTACTAGGGTCACATGGGTCAGATGAAATAAACTACAACAAACTATAGATTTAGCCAGAACAAACTCTACATTTAAACAAAACAAACTCTAGATTAAAACTCTAGATTAGAACATAAACTCTAGATGTTAGCGTATCGCGTCCTCACCCAGATCTGCAGTTTGATTCTCTTGTCATTACGATAAACCGTCTTGACCTTGAAGTCAATCCCGACGGTGCTGACAAAGGAGTTGCTGAAGGAATCGTCCGCGTAGCGGAACAGGAAGGAGGTTTTCCCCACGCTGCTGTTCCCGATGATCAGCAGCTTGAACATGTAGTCGAAGTTCTGGTCCGAGCCGTCCCGCTGGCCGAACCGCTGGTCTGCCTTGGCCATCTGACAGTGAAGGGACAGGACAGGAGGCGTCACTAAACCATGTGTGTTCCAGAACTGTTTGACTATGAACATTTTGTTGGTTTCTGTTCATCTTCCTGTTCTTTCTGTCATTTTTAGTGTCTGGGCTTTTATTTTTTCATGTTGGTTCATGTTCACTCTGTCTTGTTTTGCTTCCTGTCACCAGTGTTTTGACAAAGCCCCTTTCATGCAGCCCCAATGTGTTTCACCTGGCATGTGGTGTATAAATATGTGGTTTTCTCCAGGGATAGGACGCCAGTTTATCGTTGCCTTCACGCACCAAATGAGTGTTTGTCGAGTGCAGGCGTCCTACATTAGATGTATCCCTTTTTCAACACACCTGATTCAAATGATCAGCCTATCATTAAGCTCTACAGAAGTCTCATAACGACTGTCAGGTGTGCTGGAAGAGGGAGTGTCTTGGATTCCCCCACGTATGATTTGTTTCTGGATTGTCAGTTTCTCTCTCTGTTGTCTGCCTCTTGTCTGTTGTGTCACATCTTCTGATCTCCCGGTATTGGACCCTGTTTCTGCCCCTGGCTTCAAGCACATCGATTGGACCTGCATGTTTGGTTTATGTGTGCTTTGAATGAAAGATCTGGATCAAATAAAACTCCTAATTTTTTAATACTTTTTTCACCTGTGCAACATTAGCCAAAATTAGGAATATTCTGTCTAAAAATTTTTCTGCAGAAAAATTAATTCATGCATTTGTTACATCACGATTAGATTATTGTAACTCCTTACTTGTAGCATGTCCTAAATATTCCCTAAAAAGCTTCAACTGGTTCAAAATGCAGCAGCAAGATTATTAACAGGATCAAATAGAAGAGAACACATCACCCCTGTGCTCCAAACCCTGACCCCTGACCCCTAACCCTATCACCCCTGTGCTCCAAACCCTGACCCCTAACCCTATCACCCCTGTGCTCCAAACCCTGACCCCTGACCCCTAACCCTATCACCCCTGTGCTCCAAACCCTGACCTCTGACCCCTAGCCCGATCACCCCTGTGCTCCAAACCCTTCACTGACTACCAGTTGAGTTTGGAATTAAATTTAAAATAAGAGGGGCCCATACCATTAATGGTATGGGCCCCTCTTATCTTAAAGATGATCTGGTTCTGTACCAGCCCAATAGAACCCTTCGTTCTCAGAATGCAGGTTTATTGAAAGTTCCCAGGGTTTCTAAAAGTACAGTAGGAGCTAGAGCCTTTAGTTACCATGGTTACTGTCTGATGGAGCTAGAGCCTTTAGTTACCATAGTTACTGTCTTATGGAATCAGCTTCCTTTTAATATTAAAGAGGTCGACACAGTCTCTACATTTAAAATTAGGTTGAAAACATTCCTGTTTGAGAAAAACAGACTGAAAACACAAAAACACAAAAACAGACTGAAGTTACAGTTCAGTCTAAGCTGCTCCAGGAGATAGAATGCTGGGGGAAGTACAGACACTGAGTTCTTTCTCTCTCTCTCTCTCTCTCTTTCTCTCTCTCCCTCTCGCATCTGTTTTTGTCATTTTTATAACCTATCTTACATACCAAGTCTGTTCATAGCTCGTCACCTTGTGTCCCCTTTCCCCACTACCCCCAGCTCTAAAAAATGTGCAGGGGTCATTTCAGTTATTGTACAGACGTTATACACATAACATACCCAAACAGAGACAGGTGAACAATTACACATGTCAAAAACAGAAAAGGACATGTGGGTGGGTCCTAGTGTCCTGAAAGGACTATCCAATCATATTTCTCCTACTGTTGTGTCTTCGTATAAAGAAGGATTTCCTCCTGAATACGCTCTGAAGACCACACTTTTGCGTCTTCTGTTTTTATCATCTCTATATAAATGTAGCCTTAGTGTGTCTCGTGCTGAATGGCCACAAGACACACACACAGACTCTTAACTAAGGGCATGTGACTCAGACTTTTAACTTAAAACTGTTCTAACTTTGATTGTAACTTTAATGTAAACTCTGAACAAAGACAGATTGTTTTTGTAACTCTAATTGTTAAACTATTTTCCTGACATTAAAATGAAACCAAAGACAATTGGAAAGACTCCACAGTAAAATTATTTTCAGTAAGTTGCTTGTGTCAGAAAATGTAACTAAAAACTATATATTTTTTCTTGACACTCTGTTTATGCTCTGCTAGTTTTCTGGTTCTGACCCTGTTCCGTGCTCTGACGTTTCTTCTGTCTTGCTCCCTAGTTGCCGTTAGCAACCCAGCTGACAGACAGCAACACGCTACGTTTCACCTGTTCATACTTTCAATGAACTGGTCTTTAATTCTACCTCTGTCTCAGAGTCTTTATTCAGATCCCTTTGTGGTCTGAAAACTGTATTGAACTGGACCATCACACTGTGTTTTCCCTTCAGTGTTTCTGTTTTTTTTTGTTTTTCATGATTAGTGATCATCAAAATGACAAACCCCCACCATGTTGAAATAACCCCATATGTTCTGATCTAAACGATTTAATCACTGATAATCCATTAATTCTATCCATCTATGTCAATAGTTGGTGGAAATTAGTGTTTATCCATCAGGGCCTACGAGTCCTTCTGTACTGGCCTAAAAATATCTGTATCACAGACTGGTAGGACCCTGTTTTCTGGACTATAAGGCGCACTTAAAACACTTTAATATTCTTCAAAAACAACAGTGCACTTTATATATGGATTATTTCTTAGTTTCTTATTATGCTTAGTGACTGGAGATTTTGACTTTTTTCTAGAGCCCAGCTGATACTAGATTTTTGGGGCTGATCTCGATATTGATATTTGAGGTTAAAAAAGCCCGTATGTGATATATTGGCCAGTATAGCCCTGTATGATATTATAATTTAACCCTTTAAACTTCCAAGGGTCTACATATAGGCCGGAAGTAGTCGTTCAAAAATGTTAATCAAACCACCCAAACTTTTCCCAAATGTCACATGACCTAATGTAGTTTGACAATGGAGATTCTCACACATCAGAAGATACAAACCACATTCAGATAAAATATCATCAGCAGGTACAATCACTCATTTCTTCAAAATACAAATGTCAAACAGCAGATCTGAACCTTTATGTCCACAGAGGAACCATATTCTTACAAACACAGTTATAGTCCAACAAAAACATCCAAAACAAACAAAATTGTCCATATGTAGTTCAAAACATCAATAAATATCCACAAATGTTTTATCTATGGTTCAGTTGGTAGAGTGGGTCGTCCAATGATTGAAGGGTCAAAGTGTCCTTGGACAAAGACACTGAACCCTTAGTCTCCCAGTAGGACTGACAGAACCTAGAAACCTACTGGTGTATGAGTGTGTGTGAATGGGTGAATGTGAGGCTAATGTAAAGAGCTTTGAACCATGAAGGTGGAACAACTATAGAAGTGAAGAACATTTATCAGAATCTTTATTTGTATAGCGCTTTTTTCATCTGTTCCGTCATTTAACAGGACCCACCCAGTTGTCATCTTAATATTTTCTTTTAGAATGTAAGAAAACACCAATTACATGTTAAGGACAGGGGATGCCTGGGACTTTTTCATGTATTTCTGTAGTTGATTGTGTTTTTGTAAAGCCCTCTGAGACGACTTTGTTGTGATTTAGGGCTTTATAAATAAAATTGAATTGAATTGAATTGAATTGAATCAAAAAGGTTCAAGAATGGCATTCAATTTACTTTATTCAGAAGTACAGATATTTATATAAATGTAAAGAGTATAAAGTACATATATTTATATAAATGTAAAGAGTATAAAGTACAGATATTTATATAAATGTAAAGAGTATAAAGTACAGATATTTATATAAATGTAAAGAGTATAAAGTACAGATATTTATATAAATGTAAAGAGTATAAAGTACAGATATTTATATAAATATAAAGAGTATAAAGTACAGATATTTATATAAATATAAAGAGTATAAAGTACAGATATTTATATAAATGTAAAGAGTATAAAGTACAGATATTTATATAAATGTAAAGAGTATAAAGTACAGATATTTATATAAATGTAAAGAGTATAAAGTACAGATATTTATATAAATGTAAAGAGTATAAAGTACAGATATTTATATAAATATAAAGAGTATAAAGTACAGATATTTATATAAATATAAAGAGTATAAAGTACAGATATTTATATAAATGTAAAGAGTATAAAGTACAGATATTTATATAAATATAAAGAGTATAAAGTACAGATATTTATAGAAATGTAAAGAGTATAAAGTACAGATATTTATATAAATGTAAAGAGTATAAAGTACAGATATTTATATAAATATAAAGAGTATAAAGTACAGATATTTATATAAATATAAAGAGTATAAAGTACAGATATTTATATAAATGTAAAGAGTATAAAGTACAGATATTTATATAAATATAAAGAGTATAAAGTACATATATTTATATAAATATAAAGAGTATAAAGTACAGATATTTATATAAATATAAAGAGTATAAAGTACAGATATTTATATAAATATAAAGAGTATAAAGTACAGATATTTATATAAATGTAAAGAGTATAAAGTACATATATTTATATAAATGTAAAGAGTATAAAGTACATATATTTATATAAATGTAAAGAGTATAAAGTACATATATTTATATAAATGTAAAGAGTATAAAGTACATATATTTATATAAATGTAAAGAGTATAAAGTACAGATATTTATATAAATATAAAGAGTATAAAGTACAGATATTTATATAAATATAAAGAGTATAAAGTACAGATATTTATATAAATATAAAGAGTATAAAGTACAGATATTTATATAAATATAAAGAGTATAAAATACATATATTTATATAAATATAAAGAGTATAAAGTACAGATATTTATATAAATATAAAGAGTATAAAGTACATATATTTATATAAATATAAAGAGTATAAAGTACAGATATTTATATAAATATAAAGAGTATAAAGTACAGATATTTATATAAATATAAAGAGTATAAAGTACAGATATTTATATAAATATAAAGAGTATAAAATACATATATTTATATAAATATAAAGAGTATAAAGTACAGATATTTATATAAATATAAAGAGTATAAAGTACATATATTTATATAAATATAAAGAGTATAAAGTACAGATATTTATATAAATGTAAAGAGTATAAAGTACATATATTTATATAAATGTAAAGAGTATAAAGTACAGATATTTATATAAATATAAAGAGTATAAAGTACATATATTTATATAAATGTAAAGAGTATAAAGTACATATATTTATATAAATGTAAAGAGTATAAAGTACAGATATTTATATAAATATATAGGGAGTAAAAGTAAAAAGTTGCCAGAAAAATAAATAATAAAGTAAAGTACAGATACCTAAAAACTCTACAGTAAAGGAAGTATTTGTACTCAGTTAGTTTCCAGTTCTGTGTGGAGGACCTCAAGGCAAAAAAAAACAAAAACAAGTGTCAATAAAGCTCTTGTTTCAGCCAATCAGAAGTTGGCGACACCAAGGCCTTGGGGCAGCTACGGTGACATCAGCATATTCACAGCTGATTGGATAATCACAGAGTGTAGCGAAAGCAAACACACTGCACATGTAGCAGCTGCAACAACACAAATATAGTTGAGTTGGTTTATTAAGTGGTAGTTCAAGACCTGTCTGTCTGTGTGTCTGTCTGTGTGTCTGTCTGTGTTTATGTCTGTGTGTATGTCTGTGTGTCTGTCTGTGTTTATGTCTGTGTGTATGTCTGTCTTTCTGTCCCCAAGTGTTTTATTTTCTCGGTGTATTAGTCTTTAACAGGATCTACTTGTTGGACTAAACCCGTCTGTCATGTTCACTTTTTACTTTTCTACATATTTGAACTTTTGTAAAACACACATATTTACTCCCTGTGACCTTTGACCCTTTTCACTTTAATATTGTGACTCATTCTGTTGTTGTACAAGTTTTATACAAAGATTAAAACTATAACTAATGAATCAACTATTGCAACAGTTTTATAGATAGAACCTGAAATATTACAAACTAGGGCTGGACCATTCTGACCAAAAATAAAACTGTTTAAGAAAAACAATAGGGACAGAAAACAAAGAAACATCTAAAGACATTTAGATTTGAATTTTATTTTGTCAAAACCTCCTTAAATTTGGATTTAATTCCGTCAAAAAATTCTTACATTTGAGATTTTATTCTGTCAAAACCTTTTTAATCACATAATTTTCACTTTTTATTATAATTTTTAAAGTTTAATTTATCAGAATAAGAGTTTGTTTTGTTCTGTGTTACAACACAACAAGGTTGAGAGTTACTGTTTAGCTTCACTGAATGTGTTTCATACATGAACAAATTCAAAAAAAGAAATCATTCACTGACAGTTCATCGTATAGTGTGGAAAACATGGGAAATAAATCATTCAACTTAACATTTACAGTGATTATTCATGGACACTCATGGGGTGTTCGCCTAGTGTTCGCCTAGTATTGACCTAGTGTTCGACCTAGTATTCGCCTAATGTTCGCCTAGTGTTTGCCTAGTGTTCACCTAGTGTTCGCCTAGTGTCCACCTAGTGTTCGCCTAGTGTTCGCCTAGTGTTCGCCTACTATTCACCTAGTGTTCACCTAGTGTTCGCCTAGTGTTCACCTACTATTCACCTAGTGTTCACCTAGTGTTCGACTAGTGTTTGCCGAGTATTGACCTAATATTGACATAGTGTTTGCCTAGTGTTTGTGTAGTGTTCACCTAGTGTTCACCTAGTGTTCGTCTAGCATTGACAAAGTATTGACCTAGTGCTCGCCTAGCATTGACCTAGTGTTTGCCTAGTGCTTACCTAGTGTTCGCCTAGTATTGACCTAGTATTGACCTCAAGTTCACCTATTGTTCACCTATTGTTCACTTAGTGTCTGCCTAGTATTGACCTAGTGTTTGCCTAATGTTCACCTAGTGTTCGCCTACTATTGACCTAGTGCTGACCTAGTATTGAGCTAGTGTTCATCTAGTGTTCGCCTAGTATTGACCTAGTGTTCACCTAGTGTTCGCCTAGTATTGACCTCGAGTTCACCTAGTGATCACTTAGTGTTCGCCTAGTATTGACCTAGTGTTCACCTAGTGTTCGCCTAGTATTTACCTAGTGTATGCCTAGTGTTTGCCTAGTATTGACCTAGTGTTCACCTAGTGTTCGCCTAGTGTTTACCTAGTGTATGCCTAGTGTTTGCCTAGTATTGATCTAGTGTTCACGTAGTGTTTGCCTAGTGTTCGCCTAGTATTGACCTAGTGTTCGCCTAGTATTGACCGAGTATTGACCTAGTATTGACCTAGTGTTCACCAATGTTCGCCTAGTATTGACCTAGTGTTCACCGAGTGTTCGCCTAGTGTTTGCCTAGTATTGACCTAGTGTTCGCTTAGTGTTCACCTAGTATTGACCTAGTGTTCACCTAGTGTTCGCCTAGTGTTTACCTAGTGTATGCCTAGTGTTTGCCTAGTATTGACCTAGTGTTCACGTAGTGTTTGCCTAGTGTTCGCCTAGTATTGACCTAGTGTTTGTCTAGTATTGACCTAGTGTTCGCCTAGTATTGACCGAGTATTGACCTAGTATTGACCTAGTGTTCACCAATGTTCGCCTAGTATTGACCTAGTGTTCACCAAGTGTTCGCCTAGTAATTGCCTAGTATTGACCTAGTGTTCGCTTAGTGTTCGCCTAGTATTTACCTAGTGTTCGCCTAGTATTGACCGAGTGTTCACCCAGTATTGACCTAGTATTGACCTCGAGTTCACCTAGTGTTCGCTTAGTGTTCGCCTACTATTTACCTAGTATTGACCTAGTGTTCGCTTACTATTGACCTAGTATTGACCTAGTGTTCGCGTAGTGTTTGCCTAGTATTGACCTAGTGTTCACTTAGTGTTCACCTAGTATTGACCTAGTGTTCACCTAGTGTTCGCCTAGTGTTTACCTAGTGTATGCCTAGTGTTTGCTTAGTATTGACCTAGTGTTCACGTAGTGTTTGCCTAGTGTATGCCTAGTGTTTGCCTAGTATTGACCTAGTGTTCACGTAGTGTTTGCCTAGTGTTTGCCTAGTATTGACCTAGTGTTCACCTAGTGTTCGCCTAGTGTTTACCTAGTGTATGCCTAGTGTTTGCCTAGTATTGATCTAGTGTTCACGTAGTGTTTGCCTAGTGTTCGCCTAGTATTGACCTAGTGTTCGCCTAGTATTGACCGAGTATTGACCTAGTATTGACCTAGTGTTCACCAATGTTCGCCTAGTATTGACCTAGTGTTCACCGAGTGTTCGCCTAGTGTTTGCCTAGTATTGACCTAGTGTTCGCTTAGTGTTCACCTAGTATTGACCTAGTGTTCACCTAGTGTTCGCCTAGTGTTTACCTAGTGTATGCCTAGTGTTTGCCTAGTATTGACCTAGTGTTCACGTAGTGTTTGCCTAGTGTTCGCCTAGTATTGACCTAGTGTTTGTCTAGTATTGACCTAGTGTTCGCCTAGTATTGACCGAGTATTGACCTAGTATTGACCTAGTGTTCACCAATGTTCGCCTAGTATTGACCTAGTGTTCACCAAGTGTTCGCCTAGTAATTGCCTAGTATTGACCTAGTGTTCGCTTAGTGTTCGCCTAGTATTTACCTAGTGTTCGCCTAGTATTGACCGAGTGTTCACCCAGTATTGACCTAGTATTGACCTCGAGTTCACCTAGTGTTCGCTTAGTGTTCGCCTACTATTTACCTAGTATTGACCTAGTGTTCGCTTACTATTGACCTAGTATTGACCTAGTGTTCGCGTAGTGTTTGCCTAGTATTGACCTAGTGTTCACTTAGTGTTCACCTAGTATTGACCTAGTGTTCACCTAGTGTTCGCCTAGTGTTTACCTAGTGTATGCCTAGTGTTTGCTTAGTATTGACCTAGTGTTCACGTAGTGTTTGCCTAGTGTTCGCCTAGTATTGACCTAGTGTTCGTCTAGTATTGACCTAGTGTTCGCCTAGTATTGACCGAGTATTGACCTAGTGTTCACCAATGTTCGCCTAGTATTGACCTAGTGTTCACCGAGTGTTCGCCTAGTAATTGCCTAGTATTGACCTAGTGTTCGCTTAGTGTTCGCCTAGTATTGACCTAGTATTGACCTAGTGTTCACCCAGTATTGACCTAGTATTGACCTCGAGTTCACCTAGTGTTCGCTTAGTGTTCGCCTACTATTTACCTAGTATTGACCTAGTGTTCGCTTACTATTGACCTAGTATTGACCTAGTGTTCGCGTAGTGTTTGCCGAGTGTTCACCTAGTGTTTGCCTCGTATTGACCTAGTGTTTGCCTAATGTTCACCTAGTGTTTGCCTACTATTGACCTAGTATTGACCTAGTGTTCGCCTAGTGTTCGTCTAGTATTGACCTAGTGTTCGCCTAGTGTTCGTCTAGTATTGACCTAGTGTTCGCCTAGTATTGACCGATTATTGACCTAGTATTGACCTAGTGTTCACCCAGTATTGACCTAGTATTGACCTCAAGTTCACCTAGTGTTCGCTTAGTGTTCACCTAGTATTGACCTAGTATTGACCTAGTGTTCAGCTCGTGTTTGCCTAATGTTCACCTAGTGTTCGCCTACTATTGACCTAGTGTTTGCCTCGTGTTCGCCTAGTGTTCGCCTAGTATTGACCTAGTATTGACCTAGTGTTCGCCTAGTGTTCACCTAGTGTTCGCCTAGGGTTCACCTACTATTGACCTAGTATTGACCTAGTGTTCGCTTACTATTGACTTAGTATTGATCTAGTGTTCGCCTAGTGTTCACCTAGTATTGACCTAGTTTTCGCCTAGTGTTCACCTAGTGTTCGCCTAGTGTTTACCTAGTGTTCGCCTAGTATTGACCTCGTTTTCGCCTAGGACACCACATTGACCAGAACTGACCCTGGCCACATGTTTTAGAACCTGCACTAAAACAATAGAGATTTGTAGTTGTCATTATTTATAGTTTATTAATCTATTATTTGACTGGTTTGTTCAGAGTGATCAGACTGAAATGACAACTACATGTTTATGACATTGTTTTAGTGTTTAAACCCCCCCCCCATTAAATTATGATAATACTTTTATAAATTATCCAAATGAAAAAAAGGTAAATCAGGTTAATTTTACTAATATTCAGCCTCAGTTTTTCCATGTGTTTTACTCTGGATCAGTGCAGTTTAGTGGATTTTTACTGCATTTTACTCTGTTTTTAGTGTCCTTCCACATTTTAGTGCATTTTAGTGCAGGACTGTCAAAGTCATGACTGATCAAATTGGATGTTAGTAAAAAATGTCTTTAGTGTTTTTTAGTTTGAGCTGTCCGTGAACGCATCGGACATGAGCATCTGCTGCTGCTGCTTCACTCTCACTCAGCTTCACATGTGATCGTTGCCATGACAACAGAGCAAACTCCATCAGCTGACGGAGACCGTGAAACGCCCACAAACCAAGACATCCAGTTCAGGTCCAGTTTTTAACCCCAGTCATTAAACTAATGATGATGATGATGATGATGATGATGATGATGATGATGATGATGATGATGATGATGATGATGAAAAAACACACGCACGGACCACACACTGCGCATGACAACAAACACCGACCACCAGCAGCACAGACGCTCCCGCATCATCCTCTGATTTTCCATCAGAATCAATAATCAATAAGAGTGAAGACCATCATTTGAAAAAAACTGAACCCGGTTTAAAGCCGTACCATTGGGTACTGTTTGTAAAACGGGTCTCGCTGGGGCTCGTTTTGATGTTTTCGCACCGACTCCCATCGACCCGCGGAACCGGTCGCTTCTGCGTTTATTTGGCCGAAAACGGATCGAGTCAAGTCGCATCTGACGCGTCATCCACCGGTCCCGGTCCTGAACGGTTGGGATGTGGTTTGTCCGGTTCCGATTCCGGGTCTAGGTCTGGGTCTGGGTCTGGGTCTGGGTTTGGGTCTGGGTCTGGGCCCGTGCGTGTCCTAACCCTCCGTGTCTCACCTCTGTTGCGACGCTCCCACAAAGCGAAACCAGATCAATCCCGAACCTTCCGGTCCCGATGCGATCCGCAGACCTGATCCGTGCGTCAGGATGTAAGAAGGAGGAGGAGGAGCAGGAGGAGGATGGAAGGAGAACAGACGGCTGGAGAACGGCTGTTTTTTCCGCCGCGGCGCGCGCAGCTGCTTCCCGTTACGCACGGTTTAACGCTGAAATCCCGCTGCATTCAAGGTGGAGAGCGTGGCCCCTCCCTCTGACACACACGCGCGCGCACACACACACATACGCACACGTGCACGCACATACACGTACACAGTCGTTTAAATGTCTCATGGGGACCAAGTTTGTAACTGAGTTTCCTTTGGGTAGTGAGTGCAAACACATCCTTTTTTCATTTTTTTAATAAAATAAATAATTCAACAAATAAATCATCATCATCATAGTCATAATAATCATAACATTAATCATAGTAATATATTTTAAAAAATATAATAAATGAAAAAAATACAGAAAAAATAATAATAAAAAAAGGAAAATACATGTTTCACTTTGTACTTGTTTCCCGCATGCTTTATGGGGAATTCCGGAAAAAAAATAATTTTTATAGGGCCACATCATTTCTATTTTACTAGTGAGGACCTTTATTTATATTTAGCCCTCATGGGGACCTGAATTTTGGTCTCTATAGTGTCAGAGGTCCCCATGGTGTGACTGTGTAAACATATCAATGTCCCTAATAAGATAGGAATACACACACACACAGCCGTGTCTGTGAATGAACAGGATGGTTCTCGCCTCCACCGCGTCTGCGTCCTATCAGACGACGCGCACCGCGAGCGGCAGAAGCGGAAGGATGAGTCATAACCGACACGGAGCACGAGGACCGGATCTAGATCTAAGAGCAGTGATCAATTTACCCACAATAATAATAATAATAATAATAATAATAATAATAATAATAATAATAATAATAATAATAATAATAATAATAATAATAATAATAAGATTTTTACAACCACATTTATTCACATTAGGTATTCACATATACAATAAATAAATAGTGTTCTGTGATTGTAAAAAAATAAAAGCATACATTTAAAACCAATACAAAACCAAAATATGAACATGTTTAGCCAGAGAGGCAATCAGTAAAAACAAGCATATTGTCTTGTACAGTGCACAATGTCTTATTAAAAGCCCAAATGTTTTTAAAACTGTTCAAATCATTGGTTATTGTGTAAAAAGCGAATTCCAGCCTCAGTCTGCACTTGATGTTACAGCGCCACACTGAGGCTGCTTCTGTCCCTGCCCTCCCCTCTATCTTATTTTTCCTAGATGTTAAAATTGCCAGCTTCGCTTCCCCAATGATAAAATTTAGTAACTGAGTTTTTTCTTTTTTTGTTTTCTGATATTTGACCCCATTAATAAAAACTGGAATGCTAAAAAACTCATTGGACAGTTTTAAAACATCGGTTAAAAGAGTGAAAAGACCTGACAGTCTTCTACACTCGCTAAAAACATGAAACACTGATTCTCTAAAATTACAAAACAGGCACTGGTCTGACACAGCGGGCTCGACGTGGGAGATGAAAGAGTTTGAGGCGAAGGCTCCGTGTAAAATTCTCCACTGGAGGTCGGTTGTCCTCTTCTTCAGGGGAGGTTTGTACAGAGCTCTCCACTGTGGTTGGTGGTCTCCTCCCATTTTGCTGGTCCACACAGTGGGAGCTCTGTCACACAGTCTGTCTTTATTGATGGCCTTGACACAGCTCCTGTACAGTTCCTTCTTGTCTGCGGTGCGGAGGTCGATGTTCTTCAGACTCTCGAGGAGAGGTCCGCCATGGTCTCCGAGGTCGGGATGGATGTTCAGTTCTGGGAAGGGGTCTCCTCGGTCGGGTTCAGTCCCTCTGGCGAAGTCCGTGAAGAGACCCCTCTCTCTCCCTGAGAGTCTCTGCCTCCAAAGCTGTAAAATTTTCTGGCACACCCGGTGGACCGGACCCCCAGCAGAGAACCCACAGCCCGGGCATCCAACAGCTCCGGCCCCGCCACGTCCACCAGCTGCCGAAGCAGCAGCGTGCCGGTGCGGAGCAGCGCCGTTGTCAACCCAGGCGTGGCTCCGCCGGAGACGTCCAGTCTGGCTCCATGCACCAATGGCTCCTTTAACAACCAGAACAGAGAGTCAGAGCTTTTGCTTGGACTGCTTTTAAAAAGGGCCCAGGACTTAAAAACACTTTGATAAAAAAGAGGAACCCCGTTAAAATTTAATAATTTAGAATTCATTAAAAACAGGGCTGTGTCCACCCCCAGGTTACTCACATGTCTGAAGATACAGCTGGCCGCCTCTCGCCACACAAGATCTGCGAGCCCTGTTAAAAACTTTTGTAAAAACTGTAGTCTAAAAACTGCTGTTCTACTGGCTAGGTGGATAAGGCCCTGGCCCCCTTCTCTTTTGCTAAAAACAACACCCCCTGTGGCATCCAATGCCGACCCCCCCAGAAAAAGTCCACAAGCATTGCTTGGACCTTTTCTAGTAAACCTGCGGGGGGGTCCATGGTAGCGAGGCGGTGCCACAGGAGGGACGCAACTAAATTGTTGAGCACTAGTACTCTACCTCGATATGACATCTGAGGGAGTAGCCATTTCCATTTGTTCAATTTGTTTTCTATTTTTTCTGTGTTAGCCTCACAGTTTTTTTTGTTGTTCTTCCCCAGGAAAACTCCCAGGTATTTTAGGCCATCCCTTTTCCATGGGAGCCCCTGGGGAAGAACCGGGAGGCCGCCACGCCATCTGCCAACAGCTAGGGCATCGCTTTTCGACCAGTTTACCTTCGCTGATGACAGATGGTTAAACAAACTGGTTAAAACTTTTAAAATGTCAATGTGGGTCTGGTTTTTAATAAAAACAATGATATCATCCGCATATGCGGATAAAACAATGTTCTCATTAAAGCCAGGTAAAATCAGACCATCAATGCTAGTGCGTATCTTACAGAGGAGTGGCTCCAGGGAGAGTGCGTAGAGCATTCCGGACAGGGCGCACCCCTGCTGGATGCCTCTACGGACCCTAAAAGGAGCACACAAACTGCCATTAAATTTCAGTATACTTTATGTCACTGTACAATACCTGGATCTTGGCAATAAAACCAACGCTGAACCCAAACTTCCTCATGGTTTTCCAGAGGAAGCTGTGTTCAACATGGTCGAATGCCTTTTCCCGGTCTAGTGAAATCAGACCAGCGTCGACGTCCAAAGAGCTGGAGACCTCCAGAACATCCTGAATGAGGTAGACATTGTCCTACCAGGGATGCAGTAGGTCTGGTCCCGGTGGATGACCTGCTCCATAGCTTCCCTCAGCCTGTTAGCCAGGGCCTTGGACAGAATCTTGTAGTCCACGCAAAGGAGGGACACAGGGCGCCAGTTCTTTATATCCTGGAGGTTTCCTTTCTTCGGCAGGAGAGCCACCACTGCTCTGCGGCAGGACTGTGGCAGGGACCCTTCAGCCAGGCTTTCGTTAAAAACATCAATCAAATCATCAGATAAAATGTCCCAGTATGCTTTAAAAAACTCAACAGTCAGTCCATCCAGTCCTGGAGCTCTTCGTCCCTGCATGCTCTGCAGAGTGGCGATTAACTCTCCTGCCTCCAGCGGCCGGTCCAGCAGTGAGTTGGTGTCCTCTGATACCTTGGGGAGGTTTTCACAGAAACTGTCCAGAAGATGTTGGTTTTCCTCTTCCAACTCTCACTGATGTAGAGGGTGGAGTAGAACTCCCCCGCTCTTTGTCTTATTTTGACTGGCTCGCTGAGTTCCTGCCCTGTGTCTGATAGTAATGCGTGGATTGTTTTTCGTTGCCCCAGCTTCCTCTCTAGGCCAAAGAAGAAGCTAGAGGGAGCATCCATCTCTGTGATGTTCTGTATCCGGGACCTGACCAGTGCACCCTGTACCTTGGTGTCCAGCAGGTCGGCCAAGGCCATTTTTTTAGACTTGAGGGTGTCAATATATCCTCTGTTTCCTGTGGAATCAGTGACGGCTTCTAACTCCACTATTTCAGTTTCCAGGTCACTAATAGATCGACAAGTATCATGAGTGACATTGACAGTATACTGCTGACATAAAACTTTTATTTCTGTTTTTCCATGGTCCCACCACTGCCAAAGACATGTAAAATAATTTTTCCTCTGTCTAAAATTACTCCAAAAAAACTTAAAAGCCTCTCTAAAACCTTTATCAAAAGTTAAAACCGAATTAAAATGCCAGTATGCACTCTTGGGTAAAATATTTTTCATAAAAACACTACATAAAACTAAAGAATGATCAGTAAAACCAACTGGCAATAATTTACATTCTTTAAAAACATTAAAATGATACTTAAAACAATAAAAACCGTCTAATCTGGCTAAAGACATGTAGTTCTCTTTTAGGTGGGACCATGTATACTGTCTACAGTCTGCATGCATCCTTCTCCATACATCCACCAGACCATGAGGAACCACCAGCTGCTTCAGCGTGTGCTGGGAGGCAGGATGAGGCTCTGCATGATTTCCATCTAAAAGCTCATTTTCTGTGCAGTTAAAATCCCCACCCAAGAATAAAACCTCCTCTGGACCACAGCAGTCCAACCTTGTCTTCACTTTTTGTATAAAGCTCTTCCTCTCTGTGTCATTGGTCGGTGCATAGATGTTGATAAAAACCAGGGTGTGCTGCTGGAACCGTGCCTTGGCTAAAACGCACCTCCCCTGGACAACATGTTCGACCTCCAGAGAGGAAGGAGTGAATGTCCTGGAGAACAGGAGGTCCACTCCTCCACTGAGGGAGGTGTTGTGGCTCAGGACCACCTGTCCCTCCCACTCCTTCCTCCACCTTTTCATCTCCGTGGACTTCTTGTAAAAACAGCACGTCGATCTGCTTCGCCCTTGTTGTTTCAAAGACCAGTGCCCTCTTTCTTGCCTCTCTGGCACCGTTCACATTTAAAGTTCCTATTTTAAAACATGACATGGTTAATAAAATAAGAAAAATAAAAACACTAAAAAATAAAAATAAACGCAACATCATTAAAACTTAAGTTGTTTTCTCACTTTGACTAAATGTTTGTTTAATCTGTATATTTCTTGTGTGGTGAGTTCTGATGTTGCTTTGTGTTTTATTATGTGTTTGGCTGAATGATAAAAACCTAGTATGTTTGGAAAATGTAGTGCCATGTTTAATCTTTTTACTCCTTTTGTTTTTTTGATCATTGTTTCTGAATATGCGTTTTTTTGACTCACAGTGACCTGGGAAAATGACAGGTCACTACTGTCAGAGAGTTCTCCATCTGAGTCGCTGGATTCAGCTACTGCCTCCTCCATCCTCCCAGCTTTGTTACTTCCCAATTCTATACTTATGTTTTTTCTCTTGCTTCTCCGTTGTTTTACCGGCACAATCTCCCAGCTTCCCTCCAGCACTGCAGCCCCAAGAGTTGTACCTACACTCACTGCCCCTGCTCTCTCCCTCACACTCTCCTCTCCCTCGCCTGTCGCACACACACTCTCACTCACTCCTCCAGCCGCACACACACTCTCACTTACTCCTCCAGCCTCACACAAACTTTCAGTCACTTTCTCAGTCTCACATATCACCCCTGTGTCACCTTCACTCCCAGTTAACTCACCCTTCTCTCCCTCTATCCCACCTTTGTTTGTAAATTTTTTTCATTTTTTTTCCATTTTCCCTCCACCATCATCTTCTCTCCTCACCTCAGTGTTTTCACCCACATGCATTTCCTCCACCTGTTGCTCACACACCTTAGCATTTCGCGTTATAGCTCCAGGGGGTGCCTTGCTCCAGGCCGCGGGGACAGGCCGACCTGGGGGAGCGGCAGCCACGATCACCGGCGATGGACCGCCACCACTAGCCCGAGCGGCCACGGACGGAATCGGTACAGGAGCACCAGCTCCAGCCCGCGCCGGAGCTGCGGCGGAAGCCCTGAGAGCCGCACGGTTCGGACATGTTTTGGCGAGGTGTCCTTCCTCACCGCAGCCAAAACATTTATTTTGAGAGGACGTGGTGAACAACATGTAGTCAAAATTTCGACTCTTACCATGAACCGGCAGTTGAACTCCTCCGTCCTGTTGTTCAGGTTCATGAACAGCTGTCTTCGGTGGGACACTACGTGCTTCAGTAGAGGTGACTTGCACCCAGACAGGTTTTTCCTGATGGGGGAAAACACCCTACCGTGCTTAGACAGCTGGTCGACCAGGAAATCGTTGCTTACGAAGGGGGGCACGTTGGAAAGAATGACCCGTGTAACAGCAGTCCCTCTGTAACACTAAATCATTTCACCACTGTAGACCAAATTGATGTCATATCTATTATCATGTCTTCCAAATCAGCCACCTGCCTCTTAGATCCAATCCCAACAAAACTCTTTAAAGAGATTCTGCCCCTAATTATTAGCACTGTCCTAAATATAATTAAAACTTCATTAATTACTGGATATGTGCCACAGTCATTTAAATATGCTGTTATTAAACCAATTCTGAAAAAGCCTACCCTAGATCCTGACATTCTAACCAATTCTAGGTCTATATCTAATTTGCCCTTCCTCTCAAAGGTTTTAGAACGAGTAATAGTTAAACAGCTGTGCCAATTCCTGCAGGATAATAGTTTATTTGAACAGTCTCAGTCTGGCTTTCGTGCCCATCATAGCACTGAAACAGCGTTAGTTACTAATGACTTATTATTAGCCGCTGACATCGGATTAATATGGGTCCTGGTGTTATTAGACCTTAGCCTTTGACACCATTGACCACAGTATCTTAGTGCACAGATTAGAATGTGATATAGGTATTAGAGGAGCAGCCCTCTGCTGCTTTAAATCATATTTATCTGATCGCTACCAATTTGTTAACGTTAATCAACAATCATTGCAGTCCTCCAGAGATAATTATGGCGTTCCTCAAGGGTCAGTCCTTGGGCCTATTTTGTTTACACTATATATGCTCCCTTTAGGTAACATCATTAGAAATCATGGCATTAATTTTCATTGTTATGCAGATGACACACAGCTATATTTATCGATTAAACCTGATCAGACCAGACAAACAGATAAACTAAGTACATGTGTCCAAGACATAAAGACTTGGATGAGTGACAATTATCTTTTATTGAACCCTGAAAAAACTAAAGTCGTTATAATTGGTCCTAAAACTGCGAGAGACTCCCTACCTGACCAGATAGTTACTGTAGACAACTGAAGTGGAACATCCAGTGACACAGTTAAAAATTTAGGAGTTTTATTTGATCCAGACCTTTCATTCAAAATGCACATTAACCAAACATGCAGAACGATGGAGCGAGTGTCAGCGTTGTACCATGGGGAGGTTCATCTAACCTAAGTAGTTTTTAACTTGAGGGGGGCAACTATATCTAACGTAGTTTTTAATGTGAGCATGGTACTATCGACTAACTCATCACCTATACTGGGACTAAATGTGTTCTTTACATAATCACATGACACAGGCACAATTAGTGACTGAATTAACTCTTTGTACTTTGAGACAGCATGGTCACATAGTATCCTTTTCATTTGTGTTTTAATCACTGAGGTGGAAATATCCTCAAACAAAACCCGGAAGGTCATTAAAAAGTGATCTGAGAGTATGGGATTATGGGGAAAAACAACGAGGTCAGCCAGGTTTCAGTCAGAGCTAAAATATCAATTTTGCAATCACTAATTAGATCGTTTATTCACAAAGATTTGGAAGAAATAGATCTAATATTGATCAGTCCACATTGGATAAAATTGTTAGGTGTTCTTTTAATCTGATTATTACTTAAAACTATTTTTATTAAATTATTTGATCTCACTCCTATAGGTTTTTTAACATTAGGTTTATTTTTAGCTATACGGGGTTTATTATTAACTACACAGGGAATAGACACGGTCTCTCTATTATTTGCTACATGGTGGGTTTGTGACAGCTCAGAGTAAAGTGGATGCACAGAGAAGTGTTTTACACTACGACTCTGCGCCTGGGCCCGCACTCTGGATTGTCATTTTGACAGGCTAAATTTGGCAGCCACATTTTGTGCTAAGAGAGAGGCACCTTCCCAAGTGGGATGTATGCTATCTCTGCGAATGAGCACCACCTAGACAACCAGCGGTTAAATGATGAGAACCTAGAGTACATCTCATCATTGGCCAAATTGGGCAGGGGTCCAGAGAATGCTACGGTGTTACACATCGACTTAGCAAGTTTACACACCGATGCTACGTTCAGTTTAAGAACCTCTGATTGTTTCCGTCGGACATCGTTACCATCAGCGTGGATCACGATGCGGCGGAAGCTAGCCCTGCTCTGCTGTAAAAGCCTAAGGTTTCCTTCGATGTCACCGACTCTGGCCCCTGGATAACACCTGACAGACACCGCTGGGTGCTTCATGTCTCCAAGAATAGAACTGCCAATGAATAGAGTGTCTGGTTTGGCCAGTGTTCTGCCATGGGGTCTGCTACAGACGTGAAGCTCTTGGTGCGCTACATTTGTGCGTTTAGCACCACGCTTCCCCCGTACTGTCACAGCAGTCTCTCGACTCTCCCGGCTGCACGGGGGTTGCTGAGGGGCTAGCCACGCTCCTGTTGCTGTTAGCACGGCCTGCGGTACCTGCAGCTACCTCGCTATAGAAAGGCCTAGCATTAGCCTCCAAGCAGCAGAGCCGTGCTTCTAACTCAGAAACCCTGGCCTCCAACCCTGACACTAAGCTACACTTCCAACAGCTACTTCTATCCTCAGTAAAGGAGGCAGGGACTCACTGTACATACAACACACTGAGCAGAAAATACGAGAAGAAGAAGAACTAGCCATGCTAAGGGAAGCTAGGCTAGCGAAGTTAAAGAGGAAAACAATACACTCACCAGACGCGACGCCGTGGCGTCTCAGCTGCTGCAACTCTCACGATGCGTTCAGGGACAGCTCCGACAATCCGAAAAATTCACTGTCTATCAGATGACGAAACTATTCCTGGCAGGAATAGTTTTGTCAATCAATCAATCTTAAGGATGATCTGGTTCCGTACCAACCCAATAGAACCCTTCGTTCTCAGAATGCAGGTTTATTGAAAGTTCCTAGGGTTTCTAAAAGTACAGTAGGAGCTAGAGCCTTTCGTTACCATGGTTACTGTCTGATGGAATCTGCTTCCATTTAATATTAAAGACGCTGAAACAGTCTCTACATTTAAAATTAGGCTGAAAACAATCCTGTTTGAGAAAGCCTATGGTCAGGTTAGTTAAAAATTATGTGACTCATACATCATGGATACATGATGTATGAGTCACAGTTCAGTCTAGGCTGCCCTAGGAGTTAGAATGTAGCATTCAAGATGGCGCCGCTCTAGTGGCCGCCCGTTACAGCAGCTCCTGCTCACTGTGAGCGTTTTCTCGCTTTTCCTTCGTCTTTTTATTTTTTTTTCTAACTTTCTCTTCGCGTGTTCTGTTTTTTAATTGATCAGTGCACTATGGACCCCAAAACCGCCGTGTTTGCTCTGGTCTTTCTTTTGTTTTTCTCATTGTTTTCGACCGTGTCTGGGGACCGCGTACGCAGCCATATTGTTTACAGTAGGGATCAGCTGTTGGCGCTTCGTAACTCAGCGGTGCTGCACCAGGTGAGGCCCGACGTTCCCCGCGAGCTGAAGACGAGGAGACGGGGGAGCCGTGCCGGAGCCGTGCGCCGCGCTAGAAGAAGGAGATACAGACCCGTCCTCCCGTCCATCATCATGGGAAACGTGAGATCTCTTCCCAATAAGATGGACGAGCTAGCGGCGCTGACCCGGCACCAGAGGGAATACCGGACGTGCAGCATCATGATTTTTACGGAGACATGGCTGACTCCGACGACGCCGGACACGGCCGTGACGCTGGACGGCCTCAAGCTGCTGCGGGCGGACAGGACGAGGGAGAGCGGTAAGAGGAAGGGAGGAGGGCTGGCAGTGTTTGTGAACGATAGATGGTGTAACTCTGGGCACATCACTATTAAAGAACAGCTCTGCTGCAGGGACATTGAACTGCTGGCTGTTGGCATTCGGCCATATTACCTGCCGCGGGAGTTCTCACATGTTATCGCGATAGCTGCGTACATTCCCCCCTCTGCTAACGCTGATGCAGCCCGTGACGTTCTCCACTCTGTTACAAGCGGGCTGCAGACAGAGCACCCACAGGCCCTCCTTCTTATCTCTGGGGATTTTAACCATGCCTCTCCATCCTCCACCCTGCCCACTTTCACCCAGTATGTTACATGCTGCACTAGAGACAATAAAACACTGGACTTGTGTTATGCCAACACCAAGGAGGCATACACCTCATCACCCCTCCCCCCCGTGGGAAGATCTGACCACAACCTGGTTCATCTCCTGCCTGTGTACAAACCTCTAGTGCGCAGGCAACCAGCTGTGTCCCGCACAGTGAAGAGATGGTCTGAAGAAGCTGATGAGGCACTGAAGGACTGTTTTGACACAACTGTGTGGGAGGAATTCTGTGATTCCCACGGGGAGGACATCGACAGTCTCACACACTGCATTACGGACTATATTAATTTCTGTGTGGAGAACACCGTACCCACCAGGACTGTACGGAGTTTTTCCAATAACAAACCGTGGATTAACCCCGACATAAAGGTTCTTCTTAAGGAGAAGAAGAGGGCCTTTGTGTCAGGAAATAAGGATGAACTGAAGGCTGTTCAGAAAAAACTGAGAAGGAAGATTAGGGAGGGAAAAACATCCTACAGGAGGAAGATGGAAGATCAGCTGCAGCAAAGAAATGTCAGTGGAGTCTGGAGAGGCCTGAAAACCATCTCTGGCCACAAGGAACCTGACTCCCAGGTTGCGGGGGACCAAAAGTGGGTGAATGATCTGAACATCTTCTTTAACAGATTTGATCAGTCATCTGCCCCTCCCCCGGCCCAGTCCTCCATGCTGCAGCTCCCCTTCCCGGCAACCAACGGGGCCGTTGCTGGCCGTGCCGACTCCAGACCCGGACGCAGCACTGGTCGGCTTCAAGCTGCAGTGGGCAGCTTCCCCCCCACCTCCTCCCCCCCTACAACACTCTGCTCACAGCCACCCCCCACTGCTCAGCTCATCAACCCACCCCCCAGCACACAGCCCCCCTGCCCCAACCTGTCCCTCTCAACAACACAGGTGAGAAACCAGCTCCGGAAGATCAAGGTGAGGAAGACTGCAGGCCCAGACGGCATCAGCTCCAGGCTCCTCAAGACCTGCGCAGATCAGCTGTGTGGGATTATTGAGCACATGTTCAACCTGAGCCTGAAGCTGGGGAGAGTGCCACAGCTGTGGAAAACATCCTGCGTGGTTCCTGTGCCCAAGACTCCGCACCCCAAAGACCTCAACAGCTACAGGCCGGTGGCACTAACTTCCCACCTGATGAAGACCCTGGAGCGGCTGGTCCTTGTTCATCTCCGCCCCCTGGTGAGCCCGTCGCTGGATCCACTCCAGTTCGCCTACCAGCCTGGCATCGGGGTGGACGATGCTGTGATCTTCCTCCAACACCGAGCTCTCTCTCACCTGGAGAAACCTGGGAGCTCTGTGAGAATCATGTTCTTTGATTTCTCCAGTGCTTTCAATACCATCCAACCTGCACTTCTGAGGGACAAGCTGGTGGACGCCGGGGTGAACCATCTGCTCACACACTGGATTCTGGACTATCTCACCAACCGTCCACAGTTTGTGAGGACCCGGGACTGTGTGTCCGACACGGTCGTCTGCAGTACGGGGGCCCCGCAGGGAACGGTCCTGGCTCCGTTCCTCTTCACCCTCTACACTGCGGACTTCTCATACAACACACCCACCTGTCACCTGCAGAAGTTCTCTGATGACTCTGCAATCGTCGGACTCATCACAGATGGGGACGACAGAGAGTACAGAGGACTGACGCAGGACTTCGTGGACTGGTGCCAGTGGAACCGCCTCCAGATCAACGCGGGGAAAACCAAAGAACTGGTCGTGGATTTCCGCAGACGAGCACTCTGCCCTCTGACACCGGTGAACATCCAGGGGACGGACATTGAGATGGTGACATCTTACAAGTACCTGGGTGTTCACCTGAACAACAAACTAGACTGGACTCACAACACAACCGCACTGTATAAGAAAGGCCAGAGCAGACTCTACCTTCTCAGGAGACTGAGGTCTTTTGGAGTGCAGGGGGCACTCCTAAAGACCTTCTACGACACTGTGGTGGCATCAGCCATCTTCTATGGAGTGGTTTGCTGGGGGAGCAGCATCTCGACAGCCGACAGGAAGAGACTTGATAAACTGATCAAGAAGGCCGGTTCTGTCCTGGGATGCTCCCTTGACTCAGTGGAGGTGGTAGGAGAGAGGAGGATGATGGCTAAACTGTCATCCATGATGGAGAACGACTCCCACCCACTGCAGGACACTCTAACAGCACTGGAGAGCTCCTTCAGCGACAGACTGCTTCACCCAAAGTGTGTGAAGGAACGATATCGCAGGTCCTTCCTTCCTGCAGCTGTCAGACTGTACAACCAGCAGTGCTCCCAGTAGACCTCTCCAAAACCCTCAACAGACTGCATTAAAATAACTGTGTTCACGTACACTGTGAAACTATTTTACTTTATCCCATGTGCAATATCAATATACTGTATATATATTTAACTGAGGTGAAGTGTAGGTGCAATATATCAATCTTTAAATCTGGTGTGTTAATGCTCACGTGCAATATCAATTTTTTCAAAAACCATATGCAATAAATTTTGTAGCACTACCATTTCTTACATTTCCCATTCCTTCTTACATTCAGCTGCTAGTTTCTGTTTCTGCACTTAACCGCCCAACTGTTCATAGTGTTCATAGTTTTTGTATATTACTGTTTATATTACTTGTTTATATTGTTTAGTGATATTTAATGTATATTGTTTCTTTTTACTGATGCCCTCTTCTGCTGCTGTAACATGTGAATTTCCCCACTGCGGGACGAATAATGGAAATCTTATCTTATCTTATCTTATCTTAAGTACAGACACTGATTTCTTTCTTCTCTTTCTCTCTCTCACACCTGTTTCTGTAATTTTTATAACCTATCTTTCATACCCTGGGGGGAGTGGTGGCTCTCCTGACAGTGTCTGCATGGGAGCCATCTGCAGTGTCTCAGCTGTGCCGACCTGTGACCCCAGACCCCCGACCCTGCTTGTCTGAACCCGCCCCCCCCTCCTTCATTTATAAATGGACATTCATCTATAGCCTGTCAGTCCATGGGAGTGGATCTGTCCTTCAATGTCGTTCTCCTCAAGATTTCTTCTTTTTCCCACTGGGTTTTGAAGTTTTTTCTTGCCGAGAAGGAGGGTCTAAGGACAGGGGATGCTTGGGACTGTTCATGTATCTCTGTAGTTGATTGTGTTTTTGTAAAGCCCTGTGAGACGACTTTGTTGTGATTTAGGGCTTTATAAATAAAATTGAATTGAATTGAATTGGTCGACCAGGAAATCGTTGCTTACGAAGGGGGGCACGTTGGAAAGAATGACTCGTGTAGCAGGCTGAACGAGAGGGAGTACCTGCTCGTACAACCCGTTAACGGTGAGCCCCGCCTCCACCAGCTGATTCACCTGGTCAACCTGCTCCAAAAACAGGACCACGGCCCTGTTCATGCGAGTGGCGGATTTTATGGATCCATGACCAATAATGTCCCCCATAGCTAAAGCGACGTCCTCCACGTTGCACGCAGACTCAGCACCGACCATGATGCCGTGTCTGCGCGACAGCGAAGTGAGAGGACTGGACGCCATGACAGGGTGTAGCATGTCCACCCTGCAGACCAGGTACGGTCTGCAAAAGTGTAAAAACCACCACCCGTTTACAAAAATAACACCACTAAATGAACAATAAAGACTTTATCCCACCACCACTATCACCATGTAAAGAATAAAGAATGAAAAAGAGAGAAAAAGCAAACAATCACAGTGTCTCTCTCCCTCTCCTCAACACGCCCTCCTCCCGGAAGGAGAAGAAGAAAAATTATACTTCCATCTTTTGCTGAAGCAAATTTAACCCATGCCCTTGTGTTACAGGTACCTGGGATATGTGGAGCTTAAGTCTCCGCCCCTTCCTGGAGGCTCACGGGACCTGAGATCAGAAAATTAATGGATGGTATTCAATGGGAAATAACATGTTAAATGGTATCTGGTTTTTGTCATGTGACCTGAATTACACACATGTTGTACCACATAATAAATGGTAATTATTGATGTGTTATTGATCTGCTTCTGTTAACCAATGGCTCATTCATTTGTGAGTAAAACCTATTAATAATTTGGACTATGGAGAACATGTGACGTCACCACTGACTCCACAGCTGAGTGTGACGTCACATCCTTCACTCACTGTAGTCTCTTACTAAGCCCATATAAAACCTGTCACGTTTGGTTCCATCATAAACTGGTGGTCTGTCTATGACACATCAAATATTTATTATTCACTGTTATTATTTGTCGTCTATCATATGTGAATTTCAGCAGTGACGTCGCCAGGATTCAGTTTCATGGTTCAGATCTGCACCATCACAGTCAGTCCCTGAGCAGCTGCTCCAGCCATTCGTAAACAAGTCACAAGAAAGCAGAGGCTGTGGCTCCGCAGCGTAACTCAAATTAGATTTTTACTCAATGCAGAAATGAAGATCAGTTAGCCTTTGCAGCAGAGGATGGTGACAGCGTACAGACGTACAGATGAAAACAGTTCAGACAAACCTGGACCAGGCAGACACACTCTCCATTTGCGACTGTGTGTCCTCAGTGAACTGCACCGACCAACGGCATCTGCAACCCCCAAAGAGGCAGAAGAGCAAGAGCTAGCAGCGCAGCTAGCAGAAGAGCTAGCTAGGATTTCTTCCCGTTCTGCCTGAGTGCTGCTGCCCTCATCTGGTTGATCTGTGAGTGTGCAGTAGGAGCAGGCTTTGTTATTTTCCATTCTCCAAATAAGTCTTTATGTCCTGATGCAGCCCAGCCTCACCTGGACTCTGCCTCACCTGGACTCTGCCTCACCTGGACTCTGCTTCACCTGGACTCTGCCTCCAGCGGCCCCCAGGTAAAAGAAGTTTGAGACCCCTGCTGTAGAATATAACACCAGCCACCAGAATTCAAAATCACTATGTGACAGACGTACGGTGCCCACAGGGGCAAAGGCACCACGTAAACAAAAAGCTGTAAACACAAGAAAGATGCAACAACCAAAACACAAACACATAAAACAAATGAAACACAAGTGAAACTGCAAAAGAAAAATGCTGCAATAACAGAAATGACACAGAAGTAAAAACATACAAACTCCCCAAAACAAATATGAAAAAAATGCAGCAAAAACTAAAACACGCAAACTCCCAAAACAACGACAAGAGAGAAACACTGCAAATTCACTGAACAAAATGGAAGTTCACCAAAATAAAATGGTTCACCAAAATAAAATAGAAGAAGAAGAAGATGGTGGATGAAGATGAAGTTCATTCATTTAACGTATTAGTGTGAAAAGTTTTGTTTCCCTTCGTCTTTTTTAAACACTATCGTCATCTGCTACGACATAGAAGAGTAGCAGAGGTACGATGCTAACGTTAGCGACACTGCTCTACACCTTTACACACTAATCTATTAAATTAATGAACTTCAACTTTGTCTTCATTTTATTTTGGTGAACTTGTGTTTGTTGTGGAGTGAATTATCAGTGTTTCTCTTCTAGTTGTTTTGGAGGTTTGTATGTTTTTGCTTCTTCTTGGTTTCTGTTATTGCAGTATTATTTCTTGTGTTTCATTTGTTTTATGTGTTTGTTTTTGTTTGTTGCATCTTTCTGCTGTTTGCAGTGTTTTGTTGATGCTTTTACTCCTGTGGGCACCGTGCAGATGATGACATGAATGACAATTATTGGCCTTTATATTAGACTTCAATTTATTGGCTTAAAAAATAAGCGGAATCAACATGTTTAACATATTCCAAAACATCATCTTTATTAGCCCCTCCCCCAAAACAATAATAATAATAATGATAATGAAATCCCTTAAAATATTTTTGTTTTACACAAAAAAATTTAGGCACAGTGAGTACGGGTGTCACCTGCATGGACCTATGAAGAATTTTAAATCATTAACAATAATTAAAAAAAAAAAAATCATAATTGATCAGTATTTGTAACAGCAGTTTGCTTCCTGCTCCAGAACACTCCCACTTTTGGAAAACTGAATACACCCCTGTCCCAGGTCAACAGTCTTACAGCCCAGAGCTTGTTCAGTTCTTCCACTGGATTAAACATTTAAAATGTCAAAGAGTTCAGATGAACAATTAGAATCAAAGAGTCTCTTTAATATTTTCATATATTTGGGTAAAAAATGGCAAGGTTTTGTCAGAACAGGATGTGAAGAGACAAAATAATGGAAAACATTACAATAAGAGCAACATTAAAATGTAATTGTAACAGTTTGGACTTGACCAGTAAATAAACAGTTTGTTTTTATCAGTGATAAACACTGTAAACACATGATGAAACGAGCTGTTATACTGGACAACTGAAGTAGTAGTATACAGGGGGCGATTTATCCAAAAAACAGAGGGTGTGTGTGTGTGTGTGTGTGTGTGTGGGGGGGGGGGGGTCCACAGAAAAGAAGCATGTGTTGGATGTTGTGACCTCTGACCCTCATCCCCACATTAATAACATAAATGAGGCTCAAATCATTAAATGAACAAATTAACATTTTAAACCAACTGTTTTCTCTAATGGTTCAGTTCATGTGGGTCTGTTTGACTTTTGGGGGGTCATCTGGGTGTGTTTCCCTGTTGGGGGTCATCTGGGTTTGTTTCCTTGTTGGGGGGTCATCTGGGTTTGTTTCCTTGTTGGGGGGTCATCTGGGTGTGTTTCCTTGTTGGGGGGTCATCTGGGTGTGTTTCCCTGTTGGGGAGGTCATCTGGGTTTGTTTCCCTGTTGGGGGGATCATCTGGGTTTGTTTCCCTGTTGGGGGGGTCATCTGGGTTTGTTTCCTTGTTGGGGGTCATCTGGGTGTGTTTCCCTGTTGGGGGGGTTATCTGGGTTTGTTTCCCTGTTGGGGGGGTCATCTGGGTTTGTTTCCTTGTTGGAGGGTCATCTGGGTTTGTTTCCTTGTTGGGGGTCATCTGGGTGTGTTTCCCTGTTGGGGGGGTTATCTGGGTTTGTTTCCCTGTTGGGGGGGTCATCTGGGTGTGTTTCCCTGTTGGGGGTCATCTGGGTGTGTTTCCCTGTTGGGGGTCATCTGGGTGTGTTTCCCTGTTGGGGGGGTCATCTGGGTTTGTTTCCTTGTTGGAGGGTCATCTGGGTGTGTTTCCTTGTTGGGGGGGTTATCTGGGTTTGTTTCCCTGTTGGGGGGGTCATCTGGGTTTGTTTCCTTGTTGGAGGGTCATCTGGGTGTGTTTCCCTGTTGGTGGTCATCTGGGTCTGTTTCCCTGTTGGTGGTCATCTGGGTCTGTTTCCCTGTTCGGGGTCATCTGGGTCTGTTTCCCTGTTGGTGGTCATCTGGGTCTGTTTCCCTGTTCGGGGTCATCTGGGTCTGTTTCCCTGTTCGGGGTCATCTGGGTCTGTTTCCCTGTTGGTGGTCATCTGGGTCTGTTTCCCTGTTGGTGGTCATCTGGGTCTGTTTCGCTGTTCGGGGTCATCTGGGTCTGTGTATGTGTGGGTTGTAGGGTCTGGTTCTGTGGGTCCAGTTGTCAGTGAAAGCAGCAGCAGGTGTTCAACTCCATCTGAGGAGGTCTGAGCAGATCTGGATTGACTACTCTGTGCCCCCCCCCCAGGCACATTTCCTCCATGGTGACGGGGGGCGAAGGTGACTTTACGGTGCCCTCTGCCCAGACTTCGCTGTGGACTCACTTCGCCCGGCTGTGAGGGATGGGCCCCCTCTGCTCCCGGCGCGCCAACCGCTTTGCATCACCAGGGAGGGGCTCACATACAACAGGTGCCAGGGGTCAGCTGCAATATTGGCAGCTCAGCCGACCGTCCTGACACAGAGGAGTCTAACGCACACGAGTCAGAGGGTGTCCCAGCTGTACTGGGATACTGGCCCCACGGGGCCCGGGTGCATGTGGGCAACATAATCAATGGAACCTAAGGGACTCCAATGGTGATGTCCAGAACCAGGGGGGGGGTGACCCCCCCCTAGTATTTATGTTGACTCTAGCTGTGTTTCCATTACAGTTTTTCACAAAACAATAATATTCCGAAAATGTCAACAAACTATATTTGCACTTTGAACGTGTTTCCATTGACGGTTGTTTTAGGCAGGAACGTCGTAACTCTGCTCAAATATCATCCTGTGCGATTTCACTCCTGGAAGATGGACACCCAAAACCTGTTGCGTCTATGTGTTGTCATGGTTACCTGGTTACGATTACCTCCATCTCATCTGTCCATGTGTATCACACTATTTTCACTCCCATAAAAGTGATCATGTGACCATGTACGTCACATCCTTTGACGTATAATGGCAGAAGAAGTCTTTCCATCGTGCTTTTGTGATATATTAAAATATCGAAACATCTGAAAAACCACCTCATGAAAGCATACAAATTTTTTATCTGTATTTTTTTGGTTTCCATTATCAGTTTGTTCTAGAAATATTTACATTTTGTGAATTTTCAAGGGTAATGGAAACACAGTGACATGGTGTGTTTGAAGTGTATGAAATAATATTCTTATTTTAGCTCAGCTGCTAGCTCTGCAGTCTAGGAAAACACCTGACCTTTGAACTATTAATTACTTGCTCCTTGTTTTATGGTCAGTTGAAAAATGTTAAAAACACCAACCTGAGGTGCCGTTGTGGGGACACTGGAACCAAACACACACCGGTGTTTTATGTCAAACTACAACAAGGTTCACGGGTCACTGACACGACGGTCAGTTTGCGGTTGTTATGTTTTTAGAACCAGATTGGACCCAAATGCAGGAGTCTTGTCACAGTTAAAGGTTTGATTATGTAAATCAGTTTGTGATAATGAAAAGGCTGAATCCAGCAAACACTCTGAACGGATCGGCCTTTGGTCTAAATGGGACGAGTGTCATGGGTGCCCCAAAACCATACCTGAGGAAAACAGGTCCAAGAGTGCACCCATCTGTAAATGTCCCACATTAATGGTATATTTGGTTGGTTTTTTGGTCATTTTTCATCATTTTTTAAATTATTTTAGTAATTTTTATTCATTACCTCCGCGAAGGAGGTTATGTTTTATGCCACGTTTGTTTGTTAGTAAGATAACTCAAAAAGTTATGGACGGATTTTGAGGAAAGTTTCAGAGATGACTGATAATGCATCAAGGAAGAAACCATTGCATTTTGAGCTCTAAAGGTCAAAGGTCAAGGTGCCAGTGAAGGTCAACAGTTCAAACACATCAGTGGTGATATCTCAGAATCCAGACCAGATAGTATCAGGTGTTTTTTTCCTTCACTTCGTCTGACCTTCTGACCTCACATGAGATAACACCCATAGGCTCCATGACGTCACATAAAGACGTCACATGACATCAAGCCGATGGTATATTTGGTAAATGTATGACCTTTACCTTAAAGCAGGTTATTGACATATTTAGTTAAATCAGACAATATCTTGTGCTTCATATTTAACATTAGATCTAACATGTGACATTTGGTCGTTGTGCGACGTCACATAACGTCAGAGTGACGTCATACGTGGTCGAATATTGAAATGGACATATGTGAAAAACAGGACCCAGGATTTCTGGGAATGTTTTTAAACCCTCTAAGTCAGGGGTCTGCAATTCAGAGACCAGATTTTTCCAAACCATTACATGCTGGGCCACAACCAAAACAATGGTTAATTTATTGAATTAATAGAAGAGGATGAAAATGACAGGTGGAGGTTAAGTTTACTGACTGACTATTAGGTCCAGTCTATTATCTGCACCTTTGTCAAAAAACAACCCCCCACATGCACACATGTTCCACAAATAAACCTCCAAAACCTCCAGACCTGCCTGAGGATTAAAGTGACGTCTATTTCACCACATATCCATAAAATAGTGACGAGCGGGAAGTGACACTTTTCACAGTAAGTGAAAAGTTATCGTCTGAAACCTAACAGTATTTTCTTATGTATGTTCTACTGTAAAGATGTCTGCTCTGTCGTTTCTGGGCTGAACCCAACAGCCCATGGTCGAGTGGATTCAGTTTTGTTTGTGACACTTCATTGCATTGTTATCATTAGAGCCATGCACTCCTGCAACGCAAAGCAGTGCTCCCTACAGGAGCGGTGATAAGCTGCAGTTCCACAAACACGTTTAAAATAAAAGCTATAAATTATTTTCATTTAAAAAAAATTTATTCTCTAGTTCAATCTCACAGGCCAGATGTGGTTTTTTTGGGGCCTATGTGTGGGCCACGGGCCACTAATTGCCAACCTATGCTCTAAGGCAGTGGTCCCCAACCTGTTTATTACCACGGACCAGTCAACGTTTGACTGGGGTGGGGGTACGTAGATTGTTTATATGGGTCGCAGCAGGCTTGGTCTGTGTGATCATTTGTCACCATAAATCCATATTTCAAGTACAACTCCTGGTTTTGTCTGTTAAGTTACAATTTTTCTTTTCTTGGAAGTTGTCGGCTCTTCTGTCTCTTCACTGGACCTGAACTTCCCAAAGACATCTGTTTTTTACGTCATTTGCGAACATGTGGGCAGTGAGGCACTGAGCATGTTTTGGCCAAAAAACTTGATCTGCCGATGACAGATGGAATTTTACGATTAATTAATTAACTATATTTTAAATAGTACAGAAACAGTCCAGACCAGATGAACCTGTTCTGTAGCGTGTTTGCATGTTTGAAAATGGCCGCGAGTAATTTACATCACATGATCGGCTTTTTGAACTGCATATTTTTCCGATCACCAATTAGGCTATTTTTAGGCAATTGTTCGGTGCAACACTACACGAGTTACATTTTTGGTGTTCAAGTGACAGAGATGTAACCGAAAATCCAGTCATTTTTCAAAATAAAAGATTGTTCAGACTCCGATGAAGAATACAATAGAAATAATTATTCATTAGGCAGCCGGTACCGATTGATCCATGGACCGGTTCCGGTCCGTAGCCCGGGGGCGGGGACCACTGCTCTAAGTGATTGTTAATGACCAATAAAATAAATGGTTAGTGAAAACAGAACACTAGTTTACAAATACGTTCTGAACCTCCAGATGCAAACATTGTCAGACTCTCAGAATGATTCAGTTTTTCTGTTGTTTCCACTTTTTAACATTTATTCATTCATGAACAAACACACGCCGTCATCCTGATAAAAAAAACTTTATTACTGCTGAAGAACGTTGACAACAACATGCATCCATTAAAAAAAACACAAGATTCGACTGATAAACCTTTAACCACAAAACACCTTAAAATCCTCAGACGGACACAAACCAAAACCAGGATCAAGTCTTTTTTAGAATCCAGATCTGAAATTGCAGGTTTAATTTCAGATCCCCAACCTGGACCAGATCTGAGGCTCCTATTACTCTTGGTTTTATAAACACAGACCAACACTAGCACCGGCACCAGAACCTGCTCTGACTCCAGCCACACTTTTTTTCCCTCTTCTGAAGTGAAGACAGAAGTGGTTTAAGCTCCGCCCACTGCAGCAGGAGATGCTTGGCTCACATTTATTCGTCACATGACCAAACAACATGTAAACATAAAGAGTCAGTGTGTTTAAAAGTCCACAGAGACCCGGTTCAGTCCAGTTTGATCCAGTTCAGTCCAGTTCCATCGGGACTCAAATGTCCCATAAACGATCGTGTGTTCAGATTCAGGATGAGGACGACAAACCAATGGAAAAGCCGACAGTGGTCTGTTCCTTCTGAGCGTGTGCAGTAGATAGAGCTCCGCCCACTGGTTCTGTTAACTGACACAGATACGTCCAGTCATTTTTAAATGTCCCGTTTCTTTGTAAAATCTTTGAATCAGTCAAACATCACATGATTGATTCTGATTGGACAGATCATTAATGAGGCGGGACTGACTTTCAGATGGTTCTAATATGAACCGTTAAATGTGGGCTGTCGTTCTTTAACTGACGTCATAAAAACATTTTGTGTCGTTGAAACTTGGAAGAACTTCCATATTTTGTGTGTTTTTGTCTGAATTCAAAATAAAACCATTATTTTTCTTGTTGGTTTAAATTGTTTCATTTAATATTCAACTGTTCCAGGTCTGAATCATGAGTTCTGCTAAAAACCTTCGACTCTGTCCAAATGTCTTCACTGTTAGCCAAGCCAAACATAGCCTAGCCTAGCCGAGCAGCGCTATCCCTGTTCCTTCCATGTATGGGTCTAGTGTTGCTTCATAGTCAGGGGAGGCGGGGCGAAAATAGGACGGTACTACAACCAACCAGTGTAATCTTTAGGATGACGTAGTTAGAGCGCCGGAAAGTTGACGGAGGAGTCCGGAGAAAGTTAGGAATGACTAAACAAAATGGTGGATTATGGAGCTGAACGACTGTTGTCGCTTCTGTAAAAAGAATTTAAAGATTGTTGACGTTTTCTCACATTCTTCACTAATCTGTGATAAAAGGAAATCTACACCTGTTGTTGTTCTTCTTCTATGGTTGTTTCTAATTGTTTCTCTCCCAGTCGTTGCAGCGTCACTTTGTTACGCTCGCCCTCTGACTCTATACTTCACTGTGATTGGTCGACCAGTTTCAGGGAAATCTAGCCTAAAGTTAGATTGAGCGAAACTAGACTACTACAATAGGACATGAGATTTACTGACACTAGGAGGGGCTAGCACAGCGGCTAACTTCAATGGCCTTTTCATTTGGGTTTGAATCTGATCTGTGTTCTGTCCGAAGACGCTGCAGCTTCACTCGGTTTAACGTCTACCATGTATTTACACTTTATTGCTTTAATTCCGTCTTTTCCCATCTTATCACACGTCGATGTTTGGCGAAAGCAAACGGAATGTTGTTAAGGCACGTCCTGAGCAGTCAGGGGCGTGACCAATTATCTCTGACTCGGGATGTTTATGTGCGGAAGTCAAAAACTGTGAGACATTCAACAGAAACAGAGGCTGGACTATACCCACATCTGGCTCCTCCCCCCAGGTCCAGCTCCACCTCCTTCGGGTCAGATATGTACATGCTGAATTTGTTTAGTTTCTGGTTTGTGCCGCTACGTCTTCTTGCTGCTCATTTTGTCGTGTTGCGTTGGTGCTGTGGTGGTGGAGGATGTGGGCGTGGTCATGGGTTCAGACCTTCCCCTCGGCGGGTCAGGTGGTGTGGAGGTTTGAGGGTTTGGACCGGCAACCCCGGTGCATTCTAGGATGTCTCTGCGGGACAGTGAGGGGGTCAGATCTGTGCAGTCTTTCTGGAACCGGGGTGGCCTCTGTGGGACCGGGAGTGACGTGGCAGGTTTGGGTTTCTGTAGGGGTGGGTCCAACGGTAGAGGTTTGGGGTCTTTGGGGGTTTTGTCTGAGACTGAGCTCAGTTTGACGGGGCCCTGAACGCATTTAGCGACTGTGGCAGTTTGAGAGCCCGTTTTGTCAAGCCCAGATTCTGGATCTGTGCTCTGGATGTGGACCACAGAAGAGGACGTGGCTGCAGCGGCGGCGCACAGCCTACGGTTGTCAGCCTCTTTCTTCTCTTTGGGAATCCCTGGAGACGTCTGCGGCGTCTCCGTGGGACTCGCTGTGGTCCTGGGCTCAGTGGTGCCAGTGGTTCTGGTGTCAGTTGTACTGGAGGGGGCGGGCTCTGTGGGGGAGGGGTGGTCCTTCTTCATGTCCTGCGGTGGACTTGGTTTCAGGAATGTGTCTTTACTGACAGAGATGAAGGCGCTACCGGGGGTGGAGAACGGGACCTGAACCGGTCTGGGTTCCGGAACCTTCTTCTCCTCGGTGAGGGGCGGCAGGGGGTGGGTTGATGGACCCGTGTGACTGAAGGTGGCGTGGGGCATGCAGGGGCCCAAGCAAAGTGAGGGCAGCGTTCCCCCGGGCCCGGTCCGGACCGTGGTGGGCCTCAACAGGGGGGGCGGCGTGAAGGCAGTTCCGCAGCGTCCGTCCTGGCTGTCCTCAGAACCCTCATCCGTCTCGTCCTCAGAAGAATCCACCTCGTGGATGGCGTCCTGTTTTTGCAGAGACTCGCGACGCTCTGCGCGGTCCTGGCGGATCGCCGACAGCTTGTCCTTCAGTTTGGACTTTCCCGGGCCTAGACCCAGAGACCCGGACACGGCCAGACCGCCGTCCCCCTCCTGGCGTCCCAGTTTCCTGGACGATGAGGAGTGTTTGTGCAGACTGCCCTTCTCCACACCACGACCCAGAAGAGCCTCCGACGCCGACTCCTGGAAAAAAAGACCAGACCCTGTTAAGACCAAGTCTAGTTTAGACCTGGACTAAAGCGGCTTAGGTCAACCCACCTCAGACCAACACAGACCTTCAGCTTCTCGTTTTAGAAATCATCTTTGGGTCAGAGTTATTTATGGAATCATATTTAATTAATTTATTAATCTACATTTTTTGAAATTAATATGATAATATTTATCTCACACGTGTTGTATAAACTGTTTTAATAAGAAGAACCAGGACTGCGTCAGGGTTAGGGGGTTAGGGTTAGGATTAACCAGGGCCAGTTCTGGTCAATGTGGTGCCCAAGGCAAACACTAGGCAAACACTAGGTGAACACTAGGCGAACACCCCTCTTTCCTTTTAGTGTAATTATAAATGATCATCTGTAAACACAGTGTCCTACATCTGATGGAGTACGTACTGAGTGTCCATGAATAATCACTGTCAATGTTAAGTTTAATGATTTATTTACCATATGTTCCTCACTATAAAGTGAACTGGATTATAAGGAGCATTAAGTGATGATAAACAGTCACAATAACTATAAACCTTGTTGAATTGGAACACGGTATAAAACACACTCTTATAAATTCTGAGATAAAAAGTCTAAATGATGCGATAAAAAGTAAAAATTATGCAAAAAAAAAACCGAAATTATAAGATAAGTCAAAATTCCCAGTCATGAAGCACAAAGCAGCAAATTAATCCATATATTAGTTTCACTGTCAGTAAATTAAAGTATTTTCAGTTCACCTTATCGTGCAGAAAATACAGGATCTTCATATTCTAATTCTGTGGGACTTGGCGCCACCAAGACATCTAGTGCCCTAGGCGACCGCCTAGTCTGACTATGAGTAACACTGACCCTGGGGTTAACCCAGTTCTGGGTGAGGGTTAGGGTTAAGGGGTCAGGGTTAACCCACCTGCAGACTCTGCAGACCCGTCTCTCTCTGCAGGATGTCCTTCTTCATCTCATGGGAAATGTCCAGACTGTGTTTTCTGCTGCTAAGCCCCACCCCCAGCTTCTTGTCTCCACCCACAGCGCCCCCCGATGGGGACGGAGGGGGGTTGGACAGTGACGCGGCCAGTTTCTCAGCCGACTGGACCCTCTTGAGAAGGGGGGAGCGGGGCGGTTCAGCGCTCTTGGGCCTGGAGATCTGCCTCCCCAGGGGGGGTGAGGAGTGCAGTTTGACAGGGAAGGACTGCCCTACGGCGGATTGGGCCAGGGCGTGGCCAGGCAGCGGGGACGGCGAGCGCTGGGGGGAGCTGCTTTGAGGGGTGGGTGACGGCGTGCGGGCCAGTGGTGACAGGGGGATGTTCCCCGCTGACTTCCTGCGGGGAGAACGGTACTGACGCTGCAGTTTGGGGGCCAAACCGTGGAGGGAACTGGGCCGGATGTGACCTGAGGACGCTGGAGAGTTGGGGACGCTGGAGCTGGGGGAGCTGCTCTGGGAGGAAGTACCACCCACTGGGCGGAGACAGACAGAGGAGGCAAAGACAGAGGAGGCAAAGACAGAGGAGGGGACAAAACATTAATACAGAGACAGAGGGAAATTTGATATGAAATATGAATTGTTTGAGCCAAAATGTCCCAGAATGGATGTACAGTCACAGTCCTATAGACTAAATAGTTGAAAAGATTTTTAAAAATGGCTGCTGGCATCCATTTTGGATTTGAAAGTCATACATTGGTCAGATCATTAAAATGGAATGGCTTCACTACACAGTGTTGTCGGTTTAACAGTTGGAAATATATGTAAAAATATTATTTTCAAGATGGCTGCTGGAGATAAAAATTCAAAATTATGTGATAAAAAGTCTAAATTCCCAGTCACTACACACAACTAGAATTCATCTATAAATAAGGTGCACTGTGATAAAATTAAAGTCTTTTCACTTCACCTCATAGTCCAGAAAATACAGTATTTAATATTCTAATTCTGTGGGACATCTGGTGCCCTAGGCCAGTGGTTCCCAACCCTGGTCCTCAAATACCACTATCCTGCATGTTTTAGATGTTTCTCTTCCAACACACCTGAAGGTCCTCATCCTGCAGAGCTTGATGACAGGATGATCCTTTGAATCAGGTGTGTTGGGAGAGGGATACATCTAAAACATGCAGGATAGTGGTACTTGAGGACCAGGGTTGGGAACCACTGCCATAGGCAACTGCCTAGTCTGACTGTGGTGAAACTTCTCTGAACTCAATTCTGGTCCAGAACCAGGACTTCAGACCCATTAGAGGACGTGAGCTGGACTTGTATGGTCAGTCTCACCTGAGTGGGCGGAGTCTGGTGTAGACCTGTACCCCTGTGTTGGGCTCCGGGGGGACAGGTTGTGGGTGGGTGACCCGGGTCCACTTTCCCCGGAGGACAGAGAGCGGTTCAAAGACGACAGACTGCGGCTGGTGTGGAGCAGAGACGCCTGTTTGGTAATTTTCCTGAATAGAGACGTCTTCTTCTTACTGTGGAAAAAGTGGGAAAAGTCAGTCCACAACAGTCCACATGACTCTACGTTCAATCCACTTGGGTCCAGATGAGACCACCTGACCGAGGCCTGGTCCTTACAGGTTCTGGACTCACCCAAACCATGTGCTGGACCGTGTAAATATTAGTCTTTATATTGCTTCTAGACCCATTCAGACCATGTGGTGTCAAAATTATGAGATAAAAAGTCAAAAGATAGTTCCAATGTCCCTGTTAACCCTGTTAACAGCTGTTAACAAAAGGAAGTCATTCAATAGATGATCAAATCAATCCCACACTGTGTTTTTTTGGGCAGTGTTAGGGCAGCTGTGGCTCAGTTGGCCCAATGACCGAGAGGTTGGCGGTTCACGTCCCAGCTCTGGCTGTCCACATGTCCAAGTGTACTTTGACAAAGACACTGAATCCTGCCTTAGTCTCCTAGTAGGACTAAGGGAACCTTAGAAACCTACTGGTGTATGGGTGTGTGTGAATGGGTGAATGTGAGGCTAATATAAAGAGCTTTGAACCATGAAGGTGGAACAAAACTATAGAAGTGCAGAACCTTTTTTTTTTTTAAACAGTGTGAATGGTATAGGAAGCCCCCAAAGCTCTTCTGGGGTAACATCTGACTGAACTAAAGTAGGTAACTGGGTAATGACACTGTGGTTAAAGATGTTAAATGATATACAGGAGGTTGGTGGTGGAAACTAATATTGGATCAATTACTTTCTAATGACGACGACGGATGGATGAAGCTCGACAGCAATAGCTCATAGCGACTTTGTCTGGATGAGCTAGCAATTATGCGATAAAAAGTCTAAATTATCAGATAAAAAGTGCCAGGGTCCAGGTGAGATCACCTGACCTGGGCTTGGTCGTCAGGGTCCAGATGAGCCCACCTGACCTGGGCCTGGTCCTTACCTGTCCTGACCCTCTTTGCTCTTCGTCTTCTTGTTGCGCCTCGCCATCTTGGACTTGTGACTGGTTTTTCGAGCTGGACCGACTTTAATGGATGTGTTTTCAAACGGCGTCGCAGAGATGGAAACTTTGGCGCCGCTCTGGTGGATCACAGGTCAAAGGTCAAAAACCACAGACTACAGATATGAACCCATCAGTAACAGAGTGCAGGTGGACTCACCTTCAGGATCAGCTCCACCACCTCAGTGTGGACCAAGCCGTGGACCGGTTCTCCGTTGACGTGAGTTATCAGGTCCCCCTGCCTCAGACCCGCTTCGTGGGCTGGCCCGCCCCCCTCTACATGCTGAGGACCAATAAAAAGAGAGGAGGAGCTGTGAAGAACAGAGGTCCACCACAAAGACCTGAACCCACCACTGGTCCACCACAAAGACCTGAACCCATCAGTGATCCACCACATAGACCCAAGACCATCAGTGGTCCACCAAGACAATGGACTAAAAGCTTCACTTTATCATGTACTGGATCAAGACCCATGGACTGTGATGGACTCACACAGACCATGTGTTCTTACAGGTTCTGGACTTATCCAGACTTTGTCTTTCTATTGGTTCTCGACTTACTCAGACCATGTATTGTACAGGTTCTGGACCCACCCACTCTATGTGTTGTTTTAGGTTCTAGACCTACTCAGACCATGTGTTGTTACAGGTTGTAGACCCATCCAGACCATGTCTTTCTATTGGTTCTAGACCCACTCAGACCATGAGTTCTTACAGGTTCTGGACTCACCCAGACCATGTGTTCATACAGGTTCTGGACTCACCCAGACCATGTGTTCATACAGGTTCTGGACTCACCCAGACCATGTGTTCTTACAGGTTCTAGACCCACTCAGACCATTTGTTCTTACAGGTTCTGGACTCACCCAGACCATGTGCTGGACCGTGTAGATGTCTGTCTCCCCCATGTAGACCCTGATGGCCCTCAGAGTGAAGCCGTACTTCTTCCCTGCTCGGTGGATGATGATGGCTGGCTTGATGCTGCTCACGGCCGGAGACAGATCCCGACTTGGGGACGAGTCCCTGGAGGATGGGTTGGAGGACAATGAGTGTGGGGACATGGGACTGGCCAATGGGGAGGCTCCGTGGTGGTCCGCAGGGATCATCAGGGACAGTGTAGTGGCGGATGCGGACTTGATGACCTTGTTTAAGGGTCTGGAACTGGGCGAGCTGGCATGTTTGTCACCATCTCCTGACAGCAGGCGGTGGCGAGCGCGGCGAGCGGCCAAGTCACTGATGGCTTTAGGTGTTGACGGAGATTCACCGTCCGCTTTGATGACACCATTTCCCCGGTCACAGATGTCACCTGAACCTGAACATCCCACTGTGAAGACCAAACACATGGATCCAAAGGTTGTTTATTAGAACAAAAACTATCTCACAAACATGTAAACAGACTGCGTTTAGACCCAATACCCTACCCCTGGAAAATTAGCTGCAAGCACTATCCCTTTAAACAAATGGAACAACACTATGTGACCTGGAGCGCTGCTACCACATGAAGTCAGTACTATCCTGGAACGGAAATGCTCTCCAGGAATAGTACTTGATTTTCCACACTATATGGTGCACTGGACTGTAACAGCTACTTTCTCTCAATAGCGATCAATGCGCTAGCTTTGTCACTCCTAATAGCTGTGCGTCTTATCAAACTACTTAAACCAGTTGTTGTGCAGTGTTAGCTACATGCAGGTGCACAGCTGTTAGCAGTGACAACACTAGCGCATTGATCACTATTGAGAGAAATTAGCTCCAAGCAATTATGAATTTTTGTTCCGTGAAGGTTTTGTTATGCAAATAAATCACTCATTCCAACAAATACTGTTTTGAGAAGAAACACATATTTTGTTGACCCCAGGAAACCTGCCGGGACTACTTTGGCTTTGACCAAAACCGAACCAGAACTGGGCTCACAGGACACTGTCGGGGGTCAGTCAGTGTGGGTGCACCAGAGTAAAGACACTGATGACAAACACATTCATCTGCAAAATACCGAACTGTCCCTTTAAGATGTGACGTCCAGTGCTTTCTTTCTGAGCCACTCCCACTATTATGCTCCTTCACCCGCCCATAATCGCTACACAGTTTTTTTAAGTTTAATCCAACACTGGGCCGGTGATCAACATTTTAGCCCCAAACCAGCCGAACATTTTTTTCCACTGTGAACAGCCCCGCCCACCTCCCTCTGCACCACCTCCTCACTGTGAACAGCCCCGCCCACTTCCCTCTGCACCGCCTCCTCACTGTGAACAGCCCCGCCCACCGCCCTCTGCACCGCCTCCTCACTGTGAACAGCCCCGCCCACCTCCCTCTGCACCGCCTCCTCACTGTGAACAGCCCCGCCCACCTCCCTCTGCACCGCCTCCTCACTGTGAACAGCCCCGCCCACTTCCCTCTGCACCGCCTCCTCACTGTGAACAGCCCCGCCCACCTTCCTCTGCACCGCCTCCTCACTGTGAACAGCCCCGCCCACCTCCCTCTGCACCGCCTCCTCACTGTGAACAGCCCCGCCCACTTCCCTCTGCACCGCCTCCTCACTGTGAACAGCCCCGCCCACCTCCCTCTGCACCGCCTCCTCACTGTGAACAGCCCCACCCACCTCCCTCTGCACCGCCTCCTCACTGTGAACAGCCCCGCCCACCTCCCTCTGCACCGCCTCCTCACTGTGAACAGCCCCGCCCACCTCCCTCTGCACCGCCTCCTCACTGTGAACAGCCCCGCCCACTTCCCTCTGCACCGCCTCCTCACTACTCCAAACTCCAGTACCAAACATCTGCTCTTCTTTTCCGACTTTAAAAATGGCGCAGTTTGTTGTTTTTACAATCCCACTCCACTGTGTGATGATGCTTTTCCTCAACCAATGACCGCCTGGAATATTTGGCTCCTGCCAAATGGGAGCAGCATTGTACGTTTGGGACCCCAAGCAGAGGGGTGACCAAAATAGTAATAGGTACCATGGGACTAGTATGCTTTAGTAATAATGGAAACGCTAAAATAAGCGTACCGTACTGAACTGTACGATTCTGAACTGTACCGTACTGAACTGCACCGTACTGAACTGTACTGTTATGAACCGTACCATACTGAACAGCAGAGTGGAATCAGGACTTTTGTTGCTCAGTCTTTATAGCCCAACACCTGAACTGAGAATTGGCACAACACTACCTATTCATGTGAAAACACAAAGTGAAGGGGGAGGGGCGGGGTTAGGGGTGAATAGGAATTCAAGCTAAGACTCAATACGAAGGAAATGGATCAAATTATTTCCCATCAAAACAAAACATTTCCAATAACATAACTGTGATGTCAGCTCACACATACACAGCTGTTGTTGCATTACGTACGTGTGCCGGTGGTCCTGCTGGACCCTGGTGTAGTCGGGGACTCATTCAGTTTCACTTGGTGCTCCACTGGGAGTTCTGGGATGGCGAGGGGCAGCTCTTCGCTCCTCGGACCCCTGGATGCAATCGGACCCAACAGACTCGGACTCTTGCGACTTCCCGTCACACCTGGGAGACCACAACTGGGTTAGGGACCGGGACCAGGATCTGGACCCACACCAGACTGGTTGGTTTATTTACTACTTGTGTACCGGTTTTGTACAAGTTCCCCACCTTCCTCCTCGGAAGAGATGGCGAAGCGTGGCATCTCGATAATGGCGGAGCAACAGCGGCGTCGGACCGTCAGCGGTGGACTGGAGTCACTCTCTGTGTGGGACGACTCGGACACAGAGAGCCGCTTCCTCAAACTGAAACACAACAATAGGCTACACTCACACACGTTCAGCTAAAGCTACGTCCAGACCAGTTCAATACGGGTTTAGTTTTGAAACCGTGTCACAAAGATATTACGTAAAAATGGAAATGTTTGAGTAAAAAATATGCCTCAGCATGAGCACAAAACGCTGCTGAAAACGATGCGATTGACATGAGACACTCCTATGAGCGCTGTAAGCCAGTCCAACCAAATACAAGATACAATAGACAACAACAATATAAGAAGGAAAAGAATGAATTTTAAAAAAATTTAAAAAAGAGGGAAAATGGAAGAAAATAGGAGGGAAAAAAGGAGGAAAGAATGGAAGAAAGTCAAAATAAGTGGAAAAAGTAGCATAAAGGAGAAAAGAATGAAAAAAATTCAAGAAAATAGGAGGAAAGAAGAGAAAAGATACTGCCAATGACCCTGTGTTCATCTGGACCTCACAGCTGTGCTTGTTACCATTGTTCACCATTGTTACGGTCTGTATCCAGAATGAATGATAAGGGTGCTGTTTATTCTAGTCATATGGTCATGACATGGGTGTGAACACACGTTTTACTGTATTTTCTGGACTATAAGCCACTATTTTTTTCAGATTTTTTGAACCATGAGGCTTATGCAAAGGTGTGGCTATTCTGTAATTAAAGTGATTTGTGATTTAAAACACAGGAGAAATGAAGATAATTAGGGTAAATACTGGTAAATTTTCTCTTAGTTCTGTTCCGTTTTATTCAGTAAAGTTGCTGCTGTGTTAAAAGACACTGTTAGGAAAAAATCTGTTCAGGTACAAACAAAATCCTTCTGCACATGCAGTAAAAATATGATTTTTCAACATAGATATGTGCGGCTTGTAAACCGGTGTGGCTTCTATATTCTTTTTTTACTAGATTTTTAAAAAAATACAGTGGATGCATCTTATATACAGTTGCAGCCTATAGTCCAGAAGATACGCTACTCGCCGAGACTCATCCAGATGGGTGTGGAAATGTCACTGATCACTGAAATGTCACTGATCTTCCCACTATCTGACACGTTTTCCAAAGATATGGTTTTGGGGTACCCATGACACCGGTACCATTTAGACCAAAGGCCAATCTGTTCAAGTATGTCGGTTTCGTGCAAATTTGTTCTGTGGGGATTGGGTCTAAAGCACAGGGGATGAAGGAGAATACTTAAAGATGTCATTCCATCGTTATTTCATTAATATTGTTGTTCTTCATTGTTATTGAATTCATTGTGTTTTGGTTCTATTTAAAAAAAAACAAAAAAAAACGTCTGGATTGTTTTCAGCTGTTTTTTCACGGTACAAAAATGGCTGGAGGTGGAACAACAGAGTTTACCGGTACTTCCTCATACATCTTCATGATGCAGTAACGAGGCATCTCTGATTGGCTCAGAATGCATGAAGGAACACTCCCCCCTACCCTCCCATTTTGAAAACGTGCAGTAAAAAAGCGAGGCTTTATTTCCACAGAGAGCACATGAACCAGTTTGATCCACCACCTTTTCCCTTTAGTGCAGCAGCTACTGTGGCGCCATCTTCTCTTGTAGATGCTAATGCTACTTAAGCTTCGCTGCAACGGGGAAGGGGCTTAACCCCAGGTGGGTGAGGCTAAAGTCCATCTGACATCAGATGGACTGTCTTTTTCTGGGTCCCTGGTTTCTCTGGTTGTTTAGTGTGAATGCAGTATGCAGCCAGTGGAGGTGATGAACCACTGTCAAAGGAGCATGTGTTGGTAAGTCTGGGTGAGCCATCAGATTCCTAAAGAAGAAAAGTGGTTTTGACACCTTGAACGCGAAGGGTGTGTGGTTCCACACTGCCCCACCCACTGAGTTCAAAGTGGTTTTGGACAGAGAACCCAGTGTTAGAATTTACGTGTTCGTTGATTGAAAGCTCTGAAGATGAACTAAGATTTAGTGAAAATTAAATCGAGCCAAAGACGAGTTTTGGATTTGGTCGGTCTTCCGGTAACAATCACATGTAAATGACAAGAATCAGCCCACTCACATTTCAGGTGATCCCACCAACCAGGATCTGTCTCTGCACTTGAGCCCGCCCACACTGTCAGTCCGGTCTCCGCCCTCTTCACTCAGGCTTCGTTTGGTTGGTGGAGGAGTCCTCTTCTCCTCATGGAGGGACAGACGCTCCATACTGCTGTAGACCTGCAGGGACCAGGACAAAGACCAGGGACATCAGGACCAGGATAAAGACCACGGACCTTAGGACCAGGAGGACCAGGGGCATCAGAACCACCAGGACCAGGTCCTCATTAACTAGAACCTGGTCCAGACCTACTTCCATATTTGTGTTTTATACCTAGACTTATCTGGTGATTGTAGTACTTTACATCTGTATTTACATCAGTATTCATACTCGTATTATCTTGTGTACATTGCTCATGCTAATATTCTTCGTAGTTCTCTTGTGTACTTTGTTAGTATTTTTGGTAGTACTCTTGTGTACCTTGCTAGTATTTTTGGTAGTACGGTTGCGTACCTTGCAAGTATTTTTGGTAGTACGGTTGCGTACCTTGCAAGTATTTGTGGTTGTACTCTTGCTTACCTTGCTAGTATTTGTGGTTGTACTCTAGCTTACCTTGCTAGTATTTGTGGTTGTACTCGAGCTTACCTTGCTAGTATTTGTAGTTGTACTCGAGCTTACCTTGCTAGTATTTGTGGTTGTACTCTTGCTTACCTTGCTAGTATTTGTGGTTGTACTCTTGCTTACCTTGCTAGTATTTGTGGTTGTACTCTAGCTTACCTTGCTAGTATTTGTGGTTGTACTCTAGCTTACCTTGCTAGTATTTGTGGTTGTACTCTTGCTTACCTTGCTGAAGCGTGGTGAACAGGAGGAGAATTGTCGGATCTCCACGGGGTCCTCTTCGTTGGTGTCGTCTTCGTCTTCGGAGTCGATGTGGTGGTAGCGGTCAGAGCGAGCTGTGGGGACACATAGGGCAGTGGTGAGCATGTGCAGTCAGTGGGTGTCCGGGGTCAGAGGTCAGGGAAGGTGACGTACTGTCGAAGTAGCTGGTGTCGTCCTCTGACTCCAGCTGAGGGATAAACTCGGCCTTCTGCCTCAGCAGACTGTTCCAGTCCAGCTCAGTGAAGAACGAATGCTGCTTCACCTCAAATGCACTTCCTGTGGATGACAATGGGGTTCCTCAGGGATTTGCATCCGGGTTCCTTTAGTTCTTATTTGTCATTTTATAATAAATCCACATTTAATTCACATTTGATCACTGTTGAACGTTGTGTTGTATATTATAGTTTGTTGTATTGTATTTTACTGTGTTAAACCATACTCATAACACACGCATAGTACTGAATGTACCGTATTTTCCGCACTATAAGGCGCACAGGACTATAAGGTGCATTAAGTGAAGTGAAAATTATGAGATAAAAAGCCAAAATTATGAGATAAGTCAAAATCATGAGATAAAAAGTCAAGATTGAGATAAAAGAAAACAAGAATAACCCTAGATTCCTGGTCAGTACTGTAGCCGAACAGACACACCTCTGTGGAACCAGTTATTCCATCCACGCTCTATTCTGGTGACTATCAATAGATAAACTACTCTCAAATATTTGATCAGAAAAAGCAGTGGTTTCAAACCTAGGCCTTTTTATAAACCCCTCTGTAACACTAAATCATTTCACCACTGTAGACCAAACTGATGTCATATCTATTATCATGTCTTCCAAATCAGCCACCTGCCTCTTAGATCCAATCCCAACTAAACTTTTTAAATAGATTCTACCCCTAATTATTAGCGCTGTCCTAAATATAATTAACACTTCATTAATTACTGGATATGTGCCACAGTCATTTAAATATGCTGTTATTAAACCAATTCTGAAAAAGCCTACCCTAGATCCTGACATTCTAGCTAATTATAGGCCTATAATGACCTTCCTCAAACGTTCTAGAAAGGGTAATAGTTAAACAGCTGTGTCAGACCTGTAGGATAATAGTTTATTTGAACAGTTTCAGTTTGGCTTTCGTGCCCATCATAGCACTGAAACAGCGTTAAAGTCACTAATGACTTATTATTAGCCGCTGACATCGGATTAATATCGGTCCTGGTGTTATTAGACCTTAGTGCAGCCCAGAGTCTTGCACGGTTTTGATTTTGACAAACCGCAACCGCCCGTACCCGTCATGTTCAAACCTGTGTCCGACCCGTTTTCCGACGAAAAAAAAATTACAAATCCGCACCCGAACCGACCCGCTATAAATGAACCCGATATCCGACCCGAACCCAGAAGAAAATGTCATCTTAAATACAAAATGTCAAACTTAAATACAAAATGTATTGCCACGAATATACTGAACAGTGACATAGCCAAGGCAGAGCCAAATAAAAATGTTGTTAAACAGGAGTAGACAAATAATAAATTCAAAAACTATTTTTATACGTGAGCTCACGCGCGCGCGCGCGCACACACACACACACACACGCTTGAAAAACGCATCAAGAAGGAAGCCGACAGGAGGCAGCTATACGAGTCCAAACTAAAGAACAGTTTTAGCCTATGAACCGCAAATTAGACACGCGATCACCCACGTCCGACCCGAACCGAACCCGTATCCGACACAGCACAACATTTTTCACCCGTTTCGTGAAAATCTGCGGTTCACCCACGGGTCACCCGAACCGGTGCAGGACTCTGGTGCAGCCTTTGACACCATTGACCACAGTATCTTAGTGCACAGATTAGAATGTGATATAGGTATTAGAGGAGCAGCCCTCTGCTGCTTTAAATCATATTTATCTAATCGTTACCAATTTGTTCACGTTAATCAACAATCATCGCAGTCCTCCAGAGTTAATTATGGCGTGCCCCAAGGGTCAGTCCTGGGGCCTATTTTGTTTACGTTATATATGCTCCCTTTAGGTAACATCATTAGAAATCATGGCATTAATTTTCATTGTTATGCAGATGACACACAGCTATATTTATCAATTAAACCTGAGCAGACCAGACAAATAGATAAACTAAGTACTTGTGTACAAGACATAAAAACGTGGATCAGTGCCAATTATCTGTTATTGAACCATGAAAAAACTGAAGTCATTATAATTGGCCCTAAAAATGTGAGAGACTCCCTACCTGACCAGATAGTTACTCTGGACAACTTAAGTGGAACACCCAGTGCGACAGTTAAAAATTTAGGAGTTTTATTTGATCCAGATATTTCATTCAAAGCGCACATTAATCAAACATGCAGAACAGCCTTTTTTCACTTGTGCAACATTAGCCAAAATTAGGAATATTCTGTTTAAAAATAATACAGAAAAACACATTACCCCTGTGCTCCAAACACTTCACAGTTGCGTTTAGAATTCAATTTAAAATCCTCCTCCTTACATATAAAGCCATTAATGGTATGGGCCCCTCTTATCTTAAAGATGATCTGGTTCCATACCAGCCCAATAGAACCCTTCGTTCTCAGAATGCAGGTTTATTCAAAGTTTCCAGGGTTTCTAAAAGTACAGTAGGAGCTAGAGCCTTTAGTTACCATGGTTACTGTCTGATGGAACCAGCTTCCATTTAATATTAAAGACGCCGACACAGTCTCTACATTTAAAATGAGGTTGAAAACATTCCTGTTTGAGAAAAACTATGGTCAGGTTAGTTACAAACAGACTGAAGTCACAGTTCAGTCTAAGCTGCACTAGGAGCTAGAATGCTGGGGGAACCTTTCTTTCTCTCTCTCTCTCTCTCTCTCTCTCTCTCTCTCGCATCTGTTTCTGTCATTTTTATAACCTATCTTTCATACCAACTCTGTTCATGTCTAGTCACCTGGTGTCCCCTGGGGGGAGTGATGACTCTCTTGACAGTATCTGCGTGGGAGCCATGGATGACAGGATCTACGGTGACTCACCTGTGCTGACCTGTGACCCCGGACCTCCTCCCTCGCCTGTCTGGTGTCATGGACCAGCCCCCCACCCCCCTTCTTCATTTGTAAATGGATATTCATCTATAGCCTGTCCGTCCATGGGAGTAGATCTGTCCTTCAGTGTGGTTCTCCCCAAGATTTATTCTTTTTCCCACTGGGCTTTGTAGTTTTTTCTCGCAGAGAAGGAGGGTCTAGGGACAGGGGATGCTTGGGACTTTTTAATCTATTTCTGTAGTTGATTCTGTTTCTGTAAAGCCCTGTCAAACGACTTTGTTGTGATTTGGGGCTTAATAAATAAACTTGAATTGAATTGAATAAAAAGTCAAAATCATGAGATCAAAACTCTAAATTCCCAGTCACTAAGCACTACCAGAAATAATCCATATATAGGTGCATTGTGGTTTTTGGAAAAAATTCAAGGCTTTTAAGTGCACCTTATAGTCTGAAAATTACGGTACACGGTGGTAAATGTTCTGCCCATATATAGTTCTTTTCCACCTTTATGGTGCTCAAAGCTCTTTACATTAGCCTCACGTTCACCCATTCACACACACTCATACACCGATAGGTTTCTAAGGTTCTGACAGTCCTACTGGGAGACTAAGTCAGGGTTCAGTGTCTTTGCCCAAAAACATTCGACACATGGACAGCCAGAGCCGGGACACGAATCACCAAACTTTAGGTCACTGGATGACCTGCTCTACCTACTGAGTCACAGCCTCCCATCATGTGGACTTTGTGTTTGGTACCTGTTCCAAGTCTCTCCAAAGGGTTCTGTCTCAGCAGTTTGGAGATCAGGTCCTGAGCCTCCAGAGGCAGAGCTTCGTCCTCCTCAGGCCAAATGATCTCATCTGAAATCAAACACAGGAACCATCATGACCTGGACTGGTCACCTAAACCTGTTCCACCTCTTCCACCCATGGTTCAAACCCTGTGTGGACATTGGTGACTCACCACTGATCACTTGACCAAACAATTCTTCAGGTGTGTCTCCAAAGAACGGAGCACATCCCACCAGGAATTCATAGAGGATGACCCCCATGGCCCACCAGTCCACTGGCTTCCCATAACCTTGACGCAGGATCACCTCTGGGGCGATGTACTCTGGAGTCCCACACACCTGGACATGAGACAAAGACAGGACACAGACAGGGTCAGAGGTCATGAATGGGTTCAGGTTTCATCAAGACGTTTTGGCCAAAAATATCCATATCTTTCCCGAACGAACAAGAAAAAGAAGAAGATGATTTAAAGTCCAGACCCCCCCTGTGGACACTGTGGGGACGCCACATTTACCTGCTTGTCCAGAAATTCCCTGGTGTCCTTCTCGATGTGTCCTTCATACAGGTTGGTGGTCAGACTCATCAAACCAATCTTGGACAAACCAAAGTCGGTCAGTTTGATGTGTCCCATGGACGTGATGAGGAGACTGGAGGGGACAGGAACAGAAGTCATGAGGACATCAGTCAGGACACAGCTCGGTATGGTTTTATTCAAATATAAGTGATGAAAAGTCTCACTTGTCTGGTTTCAGGTCTCGGTGGACGATGCCGTAGTTGTGCAAATATTCTAAAGCCAGAACTGTCTCTGCGAAGTACATCCGAGCCATGTCGACTGGGAGGGCGCCGATGTTCTTCAGCAGCGTCGCACAGTCCCCGCCTACAACAGTACGGATATACAACAAGTCACATGACTCAAAAGGACAAGTCAGGGTCAGGGTCATATAAATTCTGGACTATCTGACCGTTTCTGTTGTAAAACCACCATTTGAAATTTTTTTCTTTTATTTTAACATATTGATCTCATACAGTATTAAAGATTTATTCTTGTCAATTTCTGATTTTAAGCCTTAAAAATAATACCAGCTAAATGGTTCCTATTCCCAGTTTTACTTCTAATCCCAGTTCAACAATTTCTAATCCCAGTTTTACCTTCGACATACTCCATGACCATGCACAGATGCCTCCTGGTTTCAAAGGAGCAGAACATGGAAACAACAAAGGGATTTTCTGCGAATGTGAGGATGTCGCGCTCAACAAAGGCCTGTTGGATCTGGTTCCTCAAGATTAGGTTCTGTTTGTTGATCTTCTTCATGGCGAAACGCTGTCGAGTCTCTTTGTGTCGAACTAGAAACACGGCGCTAAGGAGAACACATCAGTTACCAGATGTTCATCTGAGGTTGGATGTAAAGACAACATTAACGATGGGTTCTCATACCCATACGCTCCATTACTGATCAGCTTCATGTTCTCGAAGTCTTCTTCCCGAGGGGTTTTGGTTTTAGTTGGAGGTGGAGCCACTGGGGCGGTGGGCACTTGACCCTGAAACCATTCAAACAATTAACACTACCAAGTTTTAAAGTTACAAATTAAACATGTGGATTCATAGTAAATCAGTCTAAACACAGGTGATTGATGACAGAACCAAGAAAGAAAAGATAACCAACAAAAACTAGGAACCATTCATTTACTGACTGGACATAAACGCATAGAATCAACATGACACTATTTTAGAAAACCTGTCCACAGTCTCAGTCATCCAAAGAACATTTTCCACCACAGGAAATGTAAAAATCTGAGTGCATTTTAATATAATAAACCCAGTAAAAAAAAACTACCCCTTGACCCCAAACCTAGTCTGATTAATACTGGCAAGACTCAAGTTTTCAGGTGCTCCTTTGACAACTGAACAGGTTGACAAGTACAGCCGGAAGGGAACTAAAGACTCACATGACTCACGGTGGGTGCTATTGGACTCTACTACGGGACTCTGACTTCTTTGATGCCATCAATGGTTGTTGTCACTCCTAACAGCTGTGCGTCTTATCAACTACTTTCATCAGTTGTTGGTCAGTGTTAGCGGCTGCTATGTGCAGGTGCACAGCTGTTAGCAGTGACAACGCTAGCGCATTGAGTGCTATTGAGAGAAAGTAGCTCCAAGCAATTACGAGGTGTGAGTTTTTGTTCCTTGATGGTTTTGTTATGTAAATAAATCACTCATTCCAACACAAACAGTTTTGAGAAGAAACACGTTTTATTTTGTTGACCCCAGGAACCCTGCCGGAACTATTTTGGCTTTGACCAAAACCGGACCAGAACTGGGCTCAAAGGACACTGTCAAGAGTAAGTCAGTGTGGGTGCACCAGAGTAAAGACACTGATGACAAACACATTCATCTGAAAAATACTGAACTGTCCCTTTAATACAGTCCAATAGCACCCATAGTCTATAGTTCCCTTCCGGCTGTACCTGTCAGCCTCTTCACAAGGGCTACCTGAAAACGTCATTCTTGCCAGTATTAATCAGATTAGTTTGGGGTCAAGGAGGCGCACAGTTGAAATCACAAACACAGACATGCTCATTCACATGGGACTTGAATAATCACTAGATGTTTGTTTTTCGCCCAAACACAGTAGGTAATTTGCGGTGGAATTATTACTGAGCAAATCACGGATATCGCACAGTCGCACGGGACTAAGAACTCAGACATTCTCTGTAATTATTCAGAATTACCAGTGGTCCATATGTAATACTGATCCTGTGTGAATAGGGCATAAGGGGTGTTAAAGGCATATTCTTGGATTTAAATGTTCCAGAATCTCTTGTGGGCGGGGCTAAGTGTTGAAGAAGGATGAGTGGTGGAACAGACCATATTTCTGTTCACCTGAACCTGATTAATCTGTGGTTGAATGTCGACTGTTTCCCCTGTGGAACGGGACTGTGCTGTTCTAGAACCTGCTGTTAGTTCTTCATCTTCTACAGTTTATCGTCAGTGAATCATCAACTCACATCCACTCCATCATCGGTTTCTGGTGTCTCTGGGTTTCCACTGTCGTAGCTGCTCAGTTGGGCCATTTCTGCAATACCACAGGACACCATGCGAGAAAATGTTTTTGATCATCAGGAAAGAGGACATTTAGTACATTTTTTAGTGCTTTGCCACTAGTACTAGCTCGTCTCGTTGGCGTTTCCATGACAGGATAGTACACAGTAACTCTGTGACACGTACTTCCATGTCGGCTACTCCAGGAATTGTTAACTCATTTGTTTTGTGTTGCCTCATCTGAATCTTTACGTGGTCCACCAAAGACTGAATCTCCTGGACCCACCCTGGTGTAATATTATGGGCTGCCATCATGTGGATTACTGTAGCCCTAATATTTACTGTTAACTTCCACATCTGTATTTTGTAAAGAGTCTGAGTCATACCTACAACTGTCTGACCAATCAGAGTTGGCAGGGTTTATACATCATGTTTTAGTATCACCGAAAACTTTGTTGGAGGCCATACCAAAAATCTAGCAGTGGTTATTCTGGTGCCAGGTACTTTGTTGTAATGGAAACACACTAAAGCGAGCCAAGTTGAGTCGAGTCAATACTCATGGAAACACTGCATGAATTTGTAACAATTAGTACCAGTGAAACCCTGGAATGGTTCGGTTTTCTGGGACGTAAATGTGTTATAAATAGTGTGTGCTCATTGGCCTTCACCGTACGTTGGCCTTCATGTTTGGAAGGTGAATGTGAGTGGTGGGCTCTGGTCTTACCCTCCAGAGGGTCTCTGGTGAGGCCCAACTGGCTGATGATGTATCGGGGGATGTCGGACTTGATGCCCTGTCCCTCTTTGGCGTGGCCTTCTGCCGCCTCCAACAGGTGGTAGAATTCCTCCGGGTCGAACTCCTGCACACGACAAAGACAAAACCAGCCAATCAGGACCAGACTCACCTCAGTTAGACCAAATCAGAGGGGTTTGTTAGTGTCCTCCTGCATTTAGAACCATCCTTTACAGAGGAGGTGAATTTCTGAACGGATGAAGAACCAACCCTGAATACTAATAATGTCCAAATTGTGGGGTGGGGACCTAGGGGGTGTGTGAAGGCTTCCCAGGAGGGTCACAGGATCAGTCCTGGGTGATTTTTGGTTTTTCAGGTTAGCCTATATCGGGTGTAACTACCATTTTCTTGTTGGAACACCTGGACTTGTTTTAGGGACGTAACCAAGGGAACTGTCTCTAGACTGGACAGAAGTCACTTTTGTGTTGGACATATGTCCAAAAAACAAAAGTGCAATATGTCGGTTATTCCAGGGAATTACAAATGTGAAAAAAGACAAATTTAAGACTGACCCATGTCCTGGTGGACATGTAGACTGAATTTGCATTCACTGTAGCCATAGTGTAACACTGACCAGTGTTCTGGTGGACTGACGCGTGCTCTGGTGGTCTTACCAAACATTCCAACAGGCGTGCAGGTCGAGCGATGATGATCATTAACTTCTTGACTAGTTGAGTCACAAACGTCACCTCCACACTTTCAGAACGTTCATGAGCCTGAAACAAACAACAACATCCACAGTCACAACAAGGACCCAAGACCTAGACTAGACCAGACCAGTGTTTCAGTGTGTAGACACATCCCAATCCAACAGAAGTTGAACACGTTGCCTCTGGGGGTCCTAACCGTTCGTGGTTCGTGTCCCAGCTCTGGCTATCCACATGTCCAAGTGTCCTTGGACAAAGACGCTGAACCCTTAGTCTCCCAGTAGGACTGACAGAACCTTTGAAACCTACTGGTGTATGAGTGTGTGTGAATGGGTGAATGTGAGGCTAATGTAAAGAGCTTTGAACCATGAAGGTGGAACAACTATAGAAGTGAAGAACATTGACCATTTAGTGATATCGTATCTCGTCACACGATCAACAATGTTTGTACTGAGCTGAAGAACCTCAGAGTGAGAGGTCGCACTTTTATCAGATCTTTGATGCACATGAAAACAAATGACAGAACGTTTTTACAAAAAATTATGATCCACCTCCTTAATTAATTAATTAAATAATTAATTACCCCCAGGCTGGTAATGAAGCTATGAGTGTGTATGTGTGCTTGTATTCCTACCTTTATGGGGACATTAATATGTTTACATAGTCACACCATGGGGACCTCTCACACTATGGAGACCAAAATTCAGGCCTCCATGAGAGTTAAATATAAATTAAGGTCCCCACGAGTAAAATAGAAATGATGTGGTCCTTTAATTCATTTTTTTCAGGAAGTCCCCATAAAGCATGAGAGAAACAGGTGTAAAGTGAAACGCATTATTCAAAGGTTTGAAGATGTGTTTACTTTAAAAAAAAAAAGAAAGTATTTTTTATATATTTTTTAACATTCATGTATTTTTTGGTTTTTTATTTTTACAATTTTTTATTTATTCTATTTACTTATTTTTATTTATTAATTTTAAAATGTTCATTGTTATTTTATTTTACTAAAAAAAGATGTGTTGACATTCACCACCCAATGAAAAACTGCAGTTTCCATTCTTTTTTCTTTTTAATTTGTTTTCTTTTTTGTTTTTAAATTTTTTAAATTTAAAAAATATTGTTTTCATTTTGTAAAATTATTATTTAACCGTTTACATTATTTGTACTTGATATTCCTGCATTTTTAATTAAGAAAAATAAAATACATGTAATTTTTTTTACATGAAAATCATCAGTTTTAATTATTTTTCTTTTTTATTTAAACTTGATTAAAAAAATATATTTTTTCCTTTTTTTTCCCATTCTTTTTTCTTTTAAACATTTTTTACTTTTTAAAATTATATATATATATATATATATATATATAGTTTTTATTTTTAATTTTGATTGCAAACGTGGTCCTCATGAGACATTTAAACGTGTATGTGTGTTATTGTTATTAGTGTGTGTTGTTGTTATTGCTAGTGTGTGTTAGCGTTGGCGTATCCTCACATCGTGCATCAGTTTCTCCAGGTTCTCCTGCAGTTCATAGAAGTATCTAGAGGTGATGAGTCCCTGTTGACTCTTCTGCAGACAGTCTCTGGACAGTTCCATCAGCTGGTGGTGGATAAAACTAAGGACACCGTCTGCCAGAGGACACGCTTTATCTGGACACCAGGACGATAGCAGCTCTGACAGACGCTCCTCCATCTGAGCGGTGGCCTTTAGAAGAGGAAGAAGAAGAAGAACCCTGTTCAATGACACGATTATAGGAAATAAAACTGATTTAAGTCTAAAACAGCTGATTTTTATATAAAAACCAACTTCTGCTCTGACATTACCCATAATGCTCTGCTGTACTGACCCATAACCCTAACCCAGTGTTCAGTACTGACCTTAGGAAACCTCTCCTTGTAGACATGGTTCATCATCACAATCTCATGATCGAAGGAGATTGGAGACCGACCCGGACTACAAACAAAACAGAACCACAGTTAGAACCAACAGAATCAGGAGGAACCACATCTGAACCATGTCCATCACAACCAAACCAGGTTGAATCTCTTTGATCTATATTTGTTTCAGTTTCAGCAGCAGTTTCAGCCCCCCCCCCTCCATAGATCTACAGGGTTGCGGTCCGTATCTTTATCGTTGTGGTCCGTATGTTCACGGTTGCAGTGCGTATCTTCACAGTTGCGGTCCGTATCTTCACGGTTACGGTCAGTATCTTTATCGTTGTGGTTCGTATCTTCATGTTTGTGGTCCGTGTCTTCACGGTTGTGGTCCGTATCTTTATCGTTGTAGTCCATACTTTATCGTCGCGGTCCATACTTTATCGTTGTGGTCCGTATCTTTATCGTTGTGGTCCTTATCTTTATCGTTGCAATCCGTATCTTTATCGTTGTGGTCCTTATCTTTATCGTTGTGGTCCATACTTTATCGTCGCAGTCCGTATCTTTATCGTTGTGGTCCGTATCTTTATCGTCGCGGTCCATATCTTTATCGTTGCGGTCCGTATCTTTATCGTTGCGGTCCGTATCTTTATCGTTGCGGTCCGTATCTTTATCGTCGCGGTCCGTATCTTTATCGTCGCGGTCCGTATCTTTATCGTAGCGGTCCGTATCTTTATCGTTGCGGTCCGTATCTTTATCGTTGCGGTCCGTATCTTTATCGTTGCGGTCCGTATCTTTATCGTTGCGGTCCGTATCTTCACGGTTGTGGTCTATATCAAATGTTAAAATGAGGAAAATAACACAATCACACTGTGGGTGTGTCTGTGGTGATGGCTCAGTTGGTAGAGCCTAGGTAGAAGGTTGGTGGTTCAAATCCCAAATGTCCTAGTCAGTCCATTGTGTCCTTGGGTTTCACTCACACTGGTGTATGAATGTTCAGTGGTGGTGGCAGGGCCCGTAGGAACAAAATGGCTGCCAGTCTTCTGTCAGTCTGTCCCAGGACAACTGTGGATACATATGTAGTTTACCACCCCCAGAGGGTGCATGTGAGAGTGAATGAATAATGGGTCACCAATGTAAAGTGCTTTGAGTGGCCAAAAAAGAAATATAGAAATATAATATATTATTATTATTTATATGATTATTATTACCTGAGGCTGCGTGATCGTGGTCTCATGGCGGGTGAGTTCCTTCCTTCCTGTTCAGTGACGCTCTCTGAACTGAAGTGTTTGGTCAGAAAATGAAGCTCGTCGTCCGTTGGCTGAAACGGCAACTGGTGAAGCTTCTCCTGAGATGAACAGGAGGACTGTGAGAGAGAGAGGAGATTATAACAGGCCTAGACCAGGACCAGGACCTGGGCCGAGACCAAGACAATGACTTGGATCTGGACCAGAGCCGAGACCAGGGCCAGGACCTTGTCTAGAACCAGGGCCAATACCAGGACCAGGGCCAAGATCAGGACCAGGGCCAAGATCAGGGCCAAGTCTAGAACCAGGACCAGGACAGGAGCTACAGACTCCCAGTGGAACAGGAGGTGTGTGTGTTTGTTAGGGTTCATGTTCTTTCTAGTTTTAAAGTGAAGTTTATCTATAAATACAAATATATTCATGTTTGGGTTTTTTTTACACTAAAACATAAAAACACTTTATACAGCGGTACCTAAATTTACCAAATTAATTCGTCGCAGAAGTGTTTTCGTATCGTGAATTTTTCGTAAATAGTCACATTTTACACGTAAAAGGCCTGATTGGTTCCAAGGACCCCAATACTACCCCCTAAACCCTTTAAAAATTATAAAAATATACACATTTAGTATGAAATATGTGTCAAAAGTCAAAGAAAATTTAGATTTTAGATGTAATGTATTGGTATCAGTGGGTAAATGTGTCTTCACTGACTGAACATTAAACATTAAACCATTTAAATGAACCAGACATGTGGGTCATTTTCAGGGCTGTGCAGACAACTAATTTTTCAAACAAGTGAACTTTATTTAAAACAAAATTTCAACAACAACTCAATAATGTCTGTGTGTATACGTGTGTGTGCAGCCCCGGACTGGCACATGGGAGAACCGGGACTTTTCCCGCTGGTCTGCCTGCTCAATGGCCTGCCTGGCCTGACCCCCGCCCCAATTAGTTTGCTTGTAAACAATGGTAATGCGCTCAGAGCTCCGCGGAGTCAGAGCGGTAGTTGATAGCGTTTTTTTTTTCCAGAAACATATTGTGATTGTGTCCCAGTTTTTTTTTTCTTCTTTCTTTTGATATCTGGGATGGGATGGGTGGGGATCGCCATGATGGGATGGGTGGGTGAGTGGGTGGGGGGTGTGGTGTGTGTATGGAACTTAAATTTGTTGTCTATTTTGACAAAATAAAAAACATTGGATAAAAAAAAAAAAAGAAACACATTGCGATTGCAGTGTTTCCACTACAGTCATTTAGTAGCGGCAGCTCGCCACGTCTTCAGATTTCTATACATTTTATGTTTGTTGCAAATACATCACCGTGCCAAAAACAAAAGTAGCCCAAACTAAGGATAGGCATCTTGAATCATATACTCTTTGCCAGAGCACATCTTGACAGATCAGCTGATCAGAGGAGTGTATCTGTGTGATTCGGGCAACGAAAAGGTATATTTATTACTATAGTTTGAGATAACTCGTGATTTTTAAAAGTTAAATAGATATTTGCCAAATATTGACAGCCAGCTAACGTTACATAATATAACAGTTAATTATGCAAAGTGCCAACTAAGCTAAGTTATAATATATCATTAAGCTAATATCTACACAAGCTAATGCTAACTCTAGATGAGTTTATGGAAGTATTTCTCAAAAAAGAGAAAAACATTGAGGAGGATGAGCCTAGACAGGTATCATTAACCTTTTACCAATCATAGATTGTCATAAGTTATGTTCACATTTGTAATGGAGAGAAAAAGAAGGAGGAGGTGAAATGTCAGAAGTTAACTGAGTTGTTTATTAAACCCAGCAGCAGCCAGAGTGCTACTGATGCTAACACTAATGTTAGCTCTGGATTTATATTGTGCTTTTATTGTTACTTTTTTGGCTATTTAGCATGATTTCAATTTATGTTTAGTTTGGCTATGTTTGGCTAAAATGTGCCACCTGCTCACCTTTTTAGGAAGAGTTTTTTTTAAATTGATCCCATATTTTGATCACAGCAGGGCTTTTGGGTTTTATTTTATGTTATTTTCATTATAATTGCATTCATGATAATTGGAGAGTTGTATGATTGTGTGTGTGTGTGTGTGTGAACAATTTAACTTTTTCTCAGTAAAGGTTAGTGTGAGTTGACCTTGTCTGTTTGATTTGATCAATATTCCAATATGTTGGGCAACTGAAAAACAGAATAGTATATATGAGCACATATTAATAAATGTAATGTTAATTTTAATGCATATGGGTAAAACTCAGGAGATGGGCTGCAGGAAGCCTGAAAGTTTTTAGACTTCAGTTATAGGATAGGCTGTTGACCTTTTCACTTTAACATTGAATATTAGTGTTTATTAGCTTAACACTAATATGGCATCTGAAAAGTATGCTGACAAAATACTACAAACATGTTCTTAATAACACATATCATGTAAGTAACCTGAGAAAAAAGTAAATATGGTGAGGGCAGGCAGAGGATGAGACAAAACTACTGTACTGTACTGTTGTCATGCATTAGTTTAATAGTGTGTTGTTGTGTCACAGCCAGTGGAATAGTATTACCTTAATTGCTATAAGGAATTTAAAAAGCCCCCAACCCCCAAAGGTGTGGTTTTTGGAGGGGATTTTTTTCTGCCTTCATGGTGCAGGAATTGACCTGGATGCAGCGGGATATTCCCGGTCTGAAATCCTGATCCAGTCCGGCCCTGTGTGTGTGTGTGATGTCCCTCTTTTGATGCCGTATATTGTTCTTCAAAGCAGCACTTTTCTTCTTCTTGCCATATTCTTAACTCACTCACTGCCATCGACGTATATATACATCAATCACAGGCGAGGGGCGGGGGAGTGGTCTTGTGCAGTGTGTCACTGAAAATCAGACTGGTTTCCAAGTGTTCTGCTATTTTACCCCGGGACAGATCCTCCTGGGCGGATTGGACCCCTAAAAAGTCCAGGAACCATGGTGTAAAACCCAGGTAATTTAACCCGCTCATAACACTCTGTTCTGGGGCTGAATATAAAGGTATATTCATATATTTATATTATATAAAGGTATAGGTCCAGTGTGGACTTAGAAATATTTTTACGGTGCCTTGGTACTACAAAACCAAAGTGGAAATCTTTCTAAGTACAGACTTTGACACACCTAACGGATTTTGCTCTTTGGTAGTTGCTAGGGCTTCCCCATTCAAAGTCAACGGAGACACCGGCCGTAGAGTGCATTTTGCACTTTTCTGAGAGGTATTTTTTCACGTACGTCCCCCTTATGAGAAACCTCTGTTTTAACTGGTGGTGCTCCAGTGTAATAGAGGCCAGCTTCAAAGGGTGACTTATCCAGGCAAAGACAAAGGGACATTGGATCCCTTTAGTGGATTTTTGCCCTCCGAACCTCTAGATTGAAATGCATTTATGAAGCCCCGCCTCTGAAAGGCCTATGCCCTCCGTTTGTTGGTCTGGTGTGGAATTTCTACCCTTAGTTTTGTAGTACCAAGGGTCCGGTTGTCTTACAGGGCCGGATTAAAGGGTTTAGCTCAAGGAGGGGGCTTAAGTTTGGGGTACCAGGGACCGGCTGGGGCAGTAGGTCCCTGGAGGTCCTGTAGAGGCCGGGTGTGTCTAGATTGTGGGCGGGGATAGTGAGCCTTTGGTAGGTATAGGTCCAAGGGTTAGACCCCTGGTTCTGTGTGATTCCAGGGGTCCACGTGCCCAGCTACAGTGCCCCAGGACGGGGCCTTATGGCTGGGTCTGAAGCCCGGCCTTCTGAGCGCTGGTTCTATGTGGTTCCAGGGGTCCAGATGCCCTGCCTCTTTATCCTAGTATAGGGCCTTCTGGGTGGGTTAAAGCCCAGCATTTAGACCCCTGGTTCTATGTTTTTCCATGGGCCAAATGGCCCGCTTTTTTACCCCCAGAACCGGGCCTTCTGGGTGGGTTACATCCTGGCCTTTAGACCCCTGGTTCCTGGGGGTCCTGTCGCCTGTCACTGAAAATGAGGCGTGTTGAATTTTGGTTTATTACCAACCTAATCCTGTAGGGGGGGGGCATGGGAATCGGTTTGTGGGTGGGGCACAACTGGTGTTGGCAGAGGAAGAAGGACGAGCTTGAGTGAAGATGGCAAAAAAGCGGCGATGTAGAGAACTGAGGCAGCTGGCGGTGGAGTAAACCAGGTTTAGGAGTATTTCAGGAGATACTGCGGCAGGTGAGGGCGAAAGAGAAGGGCGAGTAGGTCGGAGATACCCAGCAAAGAAGAAGGGCAGAGTGAGTGGGTGTGGTGCGCACCATGTGCCCTCAAAGGGCATAGAACTAGGGCTCAGAAGGCCAGGCTTCAGACCCAGCCATAAGGCCCCATCCTGGGGGACGGTAGCCGGGCACGTGGACCCCTGGAACCACTGAGGGCACCAGCATGGCTCAGGTAAATCCGGTTCAGAGGATCCCAGTGAACCAGACCCGGATACTTTGGACGAATGGCTGCCGCCTGGTTCATCTGACACCAGCACAGCCTCATCGCCAGAGCGGGAGCCAGATTGCTCCGATAATGGACGTGACAGAGGTAAGAATTAACCCCCATTCAGTCCATGTTACATGAACACCATTTTCCTCCAGTCGTATTATGGGGACCTGTTGCTAATCATTATGGTAATTACGTGTTACAGGTGTTGAGTCCAGCAAGGTCCCCATGCCCTCTCTTGGTGGAGGACAAAGAAAGAAAGGTAAAAGGTTTTATATATATATATATATATATATATATATATATATATATATATATATTAAAAAAAAAATAAAATAAAAATGTTCCTCTCGCCCCATGTGGGCGGTGTCTCCTTCAGACTCGGGTCCTCTACCAGAGGCCTGGGAGCCTGAGGGTTCTGCGCAGGATCTTAGCTGTTCCTAACAATGCGCTCTTTTGTACAGAGATCTCTGATGTTGTTCCTGGTATCTGCTGGAGACATTCTCCCAGCTTGGGGGTCACTGCCCCTAATGCTCCGATCACTACTGGTACCACTGTTGCCTTCACACTCCACATTTTCTCTAACTCCTCTTTCAGCCCTTGGTATTTCTCTTCTCTTCTCATGTTCTTTCTTTCTCATGTTGCTATCACTGGGGACTGCTACATCTATCACCACCACTGTCTTCTCATGTTTATCCACCACCACTATGTCAGGCTGATTGGCCATCACCATCTTATCAGTCTGGATCTGGAAGTCCCACAGGATCTTGGCCTGTTTGTTCTCTGTCACCTTTGGGGGGTTCTCCCATCTTGACCCTGGGACCTCCAGTCCATACTCTTTACAGATGTTCCTGTACAGTATGCCCGCTACCTGGTTATGCCTCTCCATGTATGCCTTGCCTGCCAGCATCTTACACCCTGCTGTGATGTGCTGGACTGTTTCAGGGGCTTCTCTACACAGCCTACACCTGGGGTCCTGTCTGATATGGTAGACCCCGGCCTCTATTGCTCTGGTGTTCAGGGCTTGTTCTTGTGCAGCCATGAGTAGCGCCTCTGTGCTGTCCTTTAGTCCAGCCGTTTCCAGCCACTGGTATGTCTTTTCCATATCAGCCACTTCCTCAATTTGCCGATGGTACACGCCGTGCAAGGGTTTGTCCTTCCATGATAGCCCCTCTGGTTCCTCGACCTTACTGGGCTTTTGTTGCCTGAGGCATTCACTTAGCAGTTGGTCATTGGGGGCCATTTTCTTGATGTATTCCTGGAGGTTCGCCGTTTCCTCCTGGACAGTAGTTCTGACACTTACTAGTCCTCGGCCCCCTTCCTTTCGCTTAGTGTAAAGCCTCAGGACACTGGACTTGGGGTGGAACCCTCCATGCATGGTAAGGAGTTTCCTTGTCTTGATATCAGTGGCTTGTATCTCTTCCAGTGGCCAGGATATTATCCCAGCTGGGTATCTGATTACTGGCAGGGCATAGGTGTTAATGGCCTGGATCTTATTTTTGCCGTTCAGCTGACTTTTCAGGACCTGTCTGTAGGTATTTGGCTGTGGCTGACTTCCGAGCTGCCTCCTCATGATTACCATTTGTCTGTGGGATCCCTAGGTATTTGTAACTTTCCTGCACATCTGTGATATTCCCTTCAGGTAGGTCAACCCCTTCAGTTGTGATCACCTTTCCTCTTCTAGATATCATCCGCCCACATTTATCTAGTCCGAATGACATCCCAATGTCTTTGCTGTAGATCCGGGTGAGGTGAATTAGGGAATCAATGTCACGCTCATTCTTGGCATACAGCTTGATGTCATCCATGTAGAGGAGGTGGTTGATGGATGTTCCACTTCGGAACTGGTATCCGAAGCCACTCTTTGAGATGATCTGGCTGAGGGGGTTTAGGCCTATGCAGAACAGCAGGGGGGACAGAGCATCTCCTTGGTAAATGCCACATCTGATGCTCACTTGTGCAATTGGCTTTGAGTTGGCCTCCAGAGTTGTCTTCCACAGCCTCATTGAGTTCTGGATGAACTCTCTTAGTGTCCTGTTGATGTTCTACAGTTTTAAGCATTCCAGTATCCATGTATGTGGCATTGAGTCATAGGCTTTCTTGTAGTCAATCCAGGCAGTGCACAGGTTGGTGTTCCTCGTCTTGCAATCTCGGGCAATTGACCTGTCAACCAGTAGCTGGTGTTTCGGCTCCCCTGGTGTTCCTTTCTGTGCTCTGCTCATGTATTGCTCCATTTGTCTACTCATCTTAGTCGCTATGATGCCTGATAGAAGCTTCCATGTGGTGCTGAGGCAGGTTATAGGCCGGTAGTTAGATGGACAGTCCTCATATATATATATATATATATATATATATATATATATATATATATATAAATGTTTTTGTTTTGTTCCCTCTTCAATATCATAAAGAATGAAATGATTCATTACATTATGAATTATTGTCCTATATATGTACATCATTTACAGGTGTATCAGCTAGGGGCTGGGACCAGGACCAGGGCTGGTGTCAAGCCGGCTGGGAACCCCTGGGGTTGGTGTTTACTGCAACACCGGGCCCTCAGAACGCCGCTACGGACTTAGACTCCAATGAGCTGGCCGATTACCTAGACCTGCTTGTGACAGATGAGCTGCTGCAGCATAATCGCGAACAGACAAACTTGTATGCTCGTCAGTACTTTGAAGCCAACCCTGAGGCGCTACCACACAGCAGAGGTAATGCCTGGAAGCCAGTGTCAGTCCCACAACTGAAAATGTTCTTTGCACTGAGTTTCCTCACTGGCTACATCAAAAGGCCAAGCCTTGACTTATACTGGAGTGTAGAGGAAATAGATGCAACACCATATTTCAGCCGGACAATGTCCAGGAACAGATTTCAAATTATATGGCGGTTCCTCCATTTCAACAACAATGCCACACAAAATACTGCTGATAAAATGTACAAAGTCCGCCCAGTGTTAGATTATCTTATGGGGAAATGCAAAGAACTGTACCAGCCAGGAAAAAACATTTGCATTGATGAGGGCATGATGCAGTGGCCTATCGTTCCGAGTGTATAACCCACAAAAGCCGGTGAAGTATGGTATAAAATCGTACATTCTGTGTGACTCTGCGACAGGGTACTGCTTCAACTTGCGGCCTTATGTGGATGAAGGTAGTACTCTGCCAGAGATAGTGTTCTCTCTGCTTGATCGTCTCCAGGGTCATAGTTATACTGTCTACATGGACAATTTCTATAATTCTGTGTCCCTGTGTGAACGCTTACTGAGAGCACAGACAAACGTCTGTGGAACCCTCAGGAAAAACAGGGGAGAGCCATTGATCATCCGGGAGATCAAAAAGTCTGACCTGGGGGCAGGGGAACGAATTGTGCGGCACAATGGGCGCATGATGGTGGTAGCTTGGCAGGACAAACGAATCGTGAAGATGGTGACAACCTGCCACCAAGACAGAATGGAAGGGGTTGATGTGTGGCAGAGGGGGCAGAGACATAAAGTGACCCAGCTTAAACCAGTGTGTGTGATCGCCTACAACTCCAACATGAATGGCGTGGATAAACTGGACCAGAATGTGGCCTACTACCCCTTCATAAGGAGGTCCCTAAACTGGTCAAAGAAGTTTGTGGCTTACATGTTCCAAATTGCCATGTTTAACGCATATGTTCTTTATAGGGCTAGAAATCCACAACAATGTAAGTCACTTTTGGAGATCACACGCAGGGTCATGAGGATGTGGTCAGGGAAGCAGCATGGGGTGCTGGAGGCGGAGACGGCCCAGGCAGACGAAGCACACAATCCCAGAGCATCGTACAACATGGACCCTGAAAGTAGGCTGGATGGCAACATGGCGAGGCACAGGCTGGAAAAGCTGATGCCCACCCCCAAGAAGACCAGACCAACACGGAGGTGTCGTGTCTGTGCGCGCAGCGGCCGCCGCAGTGAGACCAGGATGTGGTGTGTTTCCTGTCGTGTGGCGTTACATGCAGGACAATGTTTTACAGCATATCACACACAGAGAAATAGTACACTGATTAGGGCATGTTTATGAATAAATGACTGTTTATCAAACACCTTGTTTTCAGTGTTGTTTTAGTTGTTTCATAGAAGTCTACACTTTCTCTTGATGTGTTCTGTGTTTATGTAGTCATAAAAATCAATATTCTGTGGGTCTTGAAAAATCACTCAAAATTCTCCAAAGCTGCTGGCACTGTGAGGCTGGCTGTTCAGAAAATCGCTGGCAGTGAATGAGTTAAAAATGTCTACACACACTTTCGACGGGTTCACTGAAAATGTGACTCATGAATCGTGGTCTCAAGGTATTTACTAGGGCTGGGACAATATTCTTTTACGTGCTGATGCGATTTAAATTGTGATTCTTCGATATTCCAGATTTTTCCGATTTTCCACTTTCCTTTTTAACACTAGACCAGGTGAAAAAGCTGAATGATGATCCTACAGATCATATCAGGAGCCATATTTTCCAGAAAATACACATCATATGTGAGTCAGTTCATATTTATTCAGCAGTAATATATTTGAACCAGACTTTGGGAAGTAAACTGCTGCATTTATCTGCACACAACAAACAGGAGCCTTTAAATGAACATACTTGATAATAAAGTGAACTTTAAAGTGAACATGTCCAGCTCTGCTCTTCCTTCTGTTACAAACACCACACACTTTAACTGCTGTTGATTGTTTAAATATATTTATTCAGAAACAACTAATTTTCTCTAGGTTTTCAAATATCCTGTGCTGTTGAATGCACCAAAGATGTTACGACGGTCCTGAACACAACACCTCCATGTTTAGAATGAGCCGCTGTGTTGTCGCTAAGCATCCTCTTTTTCCAACTCTAGTTCATATCCTCTTGGTTTATTACTGTGTGTAAATGACTCAAGGTCAGATTAATAACACAATACAGTTGAATAGATATTATCATTGTGTATTGTTTATCTATGCATAAATTAATGCTGTTTGACACTGGTGTGTTGTTGAAGCTAATACGATAATAAACGATACGACTCATACAGTCGTCTATGGTCTTTACAAGTGGTCATTTTTTCCCACCTGGCTTAAAATTAATCATTTAAATATGGGGGAAAAGACGATTTTTGAACAAAAAAAAAATAGATTCAAAAATCATAAAACAAAAAATGCTGATACATATGTGAATTGATATTTTCTCCCACCCCTAGCATTTACGTGTAAAATGTTATTTTCCAAAAGTATAATTTCACATATGATCAAGGCCACATTGTGGAAAACTTTGCTGTTGGAACTAATTTAGTTTTTAAAATACAAAAAAGCCAAAAAACAGACCCGTCAAAAGGGCACTTTGGATGTCAATCAGCAAAGGGGCAGGTGCCAGAGCCCCTGTAGCACCCTTTCTCTGCACGTACCTGGTCATTTTCATACCATTGTGTTTGTTTTAATGTTCACTGTTTGTTGACCACCCACGCAATGCTTTAAAGCCTGGGGGTGTTTGTTGTTCCTCAGAACACTCACCTCCACCCTTCATCATCAGATCAGTGAATGTAGTGGATCATTTTCTGAAACACTTTCCTGAGGGTCAAAGGTCACCAAAAGCATCATGGGTATCTCCCTCATAGCCAATGTCATGATACATACAGTGCGTACATGACGTGTTTACTTACATTACATATTTATGTACATTACGTAGAGTACTATGGTACGTACATGACGTATTTACCTATATTACATATTTACGTACATTACGTATTTACAGTACTGTACGTACAGTACATAATGTATGTAAATACATACTGTACATAATGTATGTATTTATGTACATTATGTACAGTATGTATTTACGCACATTACGTATTTATGTACTTTTTTATCAATACAAAAAAATGTCAAAGGAAAACCAGAAAAAAATATCTCATTCCCCAACCTCCCCTACCCTCCTCACTACCTACAAAACAATTGTGTACATAACAATGTATTATGTATTTATGTACATGATGTATTTACGTACAGTACGTATTTACATACATGACGTAGTTGCGTACAGTAATGTACATATTTCGTTTTGCAAATAGAATTTGAAAAATGGAGGTAATGGTTTTTCGTTACTTGGATTATTTGTTAACTGGGTCTTTCATACACTGAGGTACCACTGTTTTTGTTTTCATAAATTATTCTGATTGTGATCCAGTTTAGATCCCACTGGTCTGAATGTAGCAACCCAACTAAGTCCGAAATCCAGGACATAAATTTAACTTAACTGGACTGAACTGGCGTGGATCAGACCCTGGTCTGGGTCTGTGTGTGTGTGTGTGTGTGTGCGTGCATGTTTTTACCGAGACAGTGGAGCTGGGGGTGTTGGTTCCATACCCAGACGACGGTAACGACGCCAGAGACCAGCGCCGGCCGTCACTCCTGCAGAACCCACAACAGAACCAGGAACAAAAGTCACATGACCAGACAGAAACCAGCTCAGCCAATCAGTAAACACTGGGACGCAGGCAAAGCATGATGGGTAGAAGCGCACTGAAGCCTGTGGTAACCCTGGGCCCTGAGTGTGACTCCGCCCACTACCTGTGCATGTAACCCCACCCACTGCCCGTGCATTTGACTCTGCCTACTGCCTGTCACTCAGCCAAACATGCCAAAAGAGGGAAGGAGAGAGTAGCAGGAGGTCAAAGGTCAGTGTTTACCTGTCAGCTCTGTGTCCATGACTGTGAGGAGAGAAAATACTGACTTTAATAAAATGAACTGATTCACATTCAACTGAATTGTTACTGTCATCTGTGTTTTGATCACTGGGGGTCAGTGTTTGGCCACGGGGGGTCAGTGTTGTATCATATGTAGCAGCTGAAAAGCTAAAACATACAGTTTAAGAGGATGTGTGTTGCCATGGAAACGACATCATAGTTCACCACACATTTTAATCTGCATGGTTTTATCTGAATATATCTTTCCACACTAAAGTGTGGAAAGATATACGAGTCTGGGTTAAACCACTAAACCGGGTTAAACCACTAACCTGGGTTAAACCACCAAGCCAGATAAAAAAACTAATCCGGGTTAAACCACTAAACTGAGTTAAACAACTAAACCGGGTTAACCTGCAGCTAGCGTTGGTTTAGTGTCATAACCTGGTACTCTTAGCTTTAGTTAGCATACCGCTGTGTGCCAGGATATAAGTCACATCAAAGAACATCATCTAGCTAGCATCAGCATTAGCATCAGTGTTTGGTTCACCTGTACAAAACACACAATATGAATCAGGTTGTGCTAAAAAGCTAACCTGTAGCACGCTAATGTTTATTAATGACAAAGGTTACTAGTACCTGACACTAAGGCCGTGTCCGAAATCACTCCCTACCCCGTATATAGTGCACTGTATAGTCACTCAGTGTATCCCACAATCCACAGCGAAATGTAGTGGACATCGATGGTCAATAACCAAAGCACGATATCCCATCATGCATTGCACAAATCGAAAAATGGCCGAAGGACGAAGAGATTTATGATTAAAAGAAACACGGACAGATTGAGATTGGACGTCATACTAGCAGAGCTACAGCGACAAATGTTATCTCTGCCTGTTGGATGACAGCCGCCAGACAAGAGTTGTTTAACAGTTAACAGTAAAACAGTTGTGAGCAAATTAGATTTTTTTCACTGAATTGCACAGACAGTAAAAAATGTAAAGCTTTTTAATTTTCTCAGAGATGACACTGTTAGGTTTTAATTGTTTGACGGTGATGACGCAATTAAACAGCACCATAGTAGTGTCTGAAAAGATTTTAATGAGTTCATTATGTCATCGACTACATTTATTCCCCTATGTAGGGAGTAGGGAGTGAGTGTGTGATTTCGGACACACCCCTAAATCTACCTGATGTACACGTAACCCTTGGCCACCATGGTTACTGCTGACTCACCTGCGAGCAGGTACGAAGGAGAAATGAGCAGCTGTGTTTGGAGAGAAGTTCCGTGGACTGTCCAGAGGACTGGTACCTGTGAGACAAAGACAACAGCTGCTTATGGGGACAGGAAGTGACACCACCTGGACAGGAAGTGATACCTGGTAACAGTTGGGAGCCAAAGTGTCACAGGTTTGGTATCTACTGTACTGATGTCATATAAAAACAGAAGCAGAATGAAGTCATAGTCTGATGTTTCCTATTACAAACTGAAATATGTGTTAAAATAGAAAAACATTTAAAGAATCAACACTATTTCCATTTTCACTTTTATTTTCATCTGACTTTTTTCTGTCTTTACCTGAACCCATGGTCTGGGTTTGGTCACATGACATTCTGGGTTGAACCAGAACCACACACACATACACATGCATGTGTGTGTGTGTCTGTGGTCTGATGACTGGGAAAATCCTTACATGTTACCTGTGTGTGTGTGTGTGTGTGTGTGTGTTACCTGTGTGTGTGTGCAGAGGCGAATGTGGTCGAGGCAGTGTGGGCGACGTACTTGACGTTACAATCAAACTCTTCCTGTTGCTCGTACGACAACTGGAAGAAAAGAAGAGTTAAAGTCACAGGTTAAACCAGATCATCCTGCCAAGGTTTGGATCGGGAGGTTCAGAACTTATTTATAAACTAGTGTTCTGTGTTCACTAATTATTTATTTTATCGGTCATTAAATGTTCTTCACTTCTATAGTTGTTCCACCTTCATGGTGTTCAAAGCTCTTTACATTAGCCTCACATTCACCCATTCACACACACTCATACATCAGTAGGTTTCTAAGTTTCTGTCAGTCCTACTGGGAGACTAAAGCAGAGTTCAGTGTCTTGCCCAAGGACACTTGGACATGGACAGCCAGCGCGGGGACGCGAATCGCCAATCTTTCGGTCATTGGACGACCCAATGCTAGCTATGGGTAGCTATAGGCTCTGCCCATAGCCCACATGACAATCCCTTACACCAGTGGTTGTCAAACTTTTTTCAGTGATGTACCCCTTTAGAAATATATTTTTAGTCCAGTACCCCCTGACATGGACAAAACAGAGGTACAGTGTAAAATCAGTGTTTGATTTATTAAATGCAATCAACTTATATTAGTGAACCTGACAAATACATTTCACTATGAACCCTTTCAAACTACTCGTCATTAATGCTGCTGCATCTGTGCAGACCCTGCGCAGGATTTCCAGCTGATATCATTTTTGGTGAAAAATTTAAAATGTCCTCTTCAGTTGTTCGCCCCTCCATTCGTTTGCAGAATAGAATGTGTTCACAGATGTCATTCATATCAACATATCTTACAAATCCAATACTAAATACACACTTCAGCCAGGGTTCTACAGTGCGTCCATTTCACTCGCATTTGCGAGCAAATATTTCAGCGTGCGAACAAGGAAAACAAAACAGTCACACATGTGCGAGTGCTTCTTGCAGCACACAATAAGACACACAGACCTGAGGAGCTAATGGCAGCCTACCCGAAATGAATTAAAACTGCGGGAACAGCTCTGCATAGTCGAGACGAGCACGGCACATAACAGTGAAAGGATTAACCCTTTAACTCCTGATGCGTCAGCGCTGACACGTTCTGAGTGGATGGTTTAGTTTAAAAATTCAGATAAATTCAAGTGTTTTTTTAACTGTTATTTTACTGAGAATTTTGTTCATGGAACTGATGTACAGGTGTCGAAAAGCAAGTGATTAAGAAAAAGCCCAAACTAAAACTACTGGAACCAAATTACAACACTAGTTATTTATTCCTTTTTTTTAACTTCATTTTGGGTTTTGTGGGTTTTTGTTTTTTACCTTTTTTTCCACGTTATTTCTTATTTTGTGAATATATATTAGTTTCTGTTGATGTTGATTATTTTGTTTATTTTTCTGTTTTTTTTAATGTTATTATTTTTTTTTAAATTGTGTTCTGTTAGTGTCTTACTTTGTTCATGTTACATATTATTTTGTTGGTTTATTATTCATTTTTGTTCATTTTACTGATCACTTTGACTGTTTTTTTCTTCATTGTGTTGCTTATTTTATTTTATTTTTTACTGTGTCTCAGTCTCAGGAGTTAAAGGGTTAATCATTCTAAAATGGATCTAATAACAAGGCAGCCAATACAACGTTCTAAAATGTATCAAAGGACAAAGCATCCCATAATACAAAGTTATCTTATGGTCTGCTCTAAATTAACCCAAATGACAGCAGTCATTCAAGAATGTTGGTATCTGTGCATAAGTACTGCACTGTAAATAAATAAACATTTAAAACTAAAACTGACTTGTGCCCCTATTTTTTTGTGTGCTCCTAAATTTTTTTAATTAGGGGCACGTGTGCTCCTGGAAAAAAAAGTTAGCGTAGAGCCCTGACTTCAACACACAATTGTATTTTATCAAACATTTTACAAAATATTTTTTCCCAAGACTTATTATTAGAATGAACCTATTGATTTTTTAAATAATTTTGAAAAGCTTCATTTATCCTTGCAGTGCCTTCATGGTCCCCCATTTGAGAACCACTGCCTCAGAGGGTTTAATAAAATTCACAGAAATCCTGGGTCTTGTTTTTCACATATGCCCATTTCAATATTCGACCACATATGACGTCACTCTGATGTTATGTGATGTCACACAACGACCAAATGTCAGACGACGTGAATGAAAAAAAAACCACCTGATACTATCTGCTCTGGATTCTGAGATATCACCACTGATGGGTTTGAACTGTTGACCTTCACTGTCACCTTGACCTTTGACCTTTATAGCTCAAAATGTAATGGTTTCTTCTTTGATGCATTATTAATCATCTCTGAAAGTTTAGTTAAAATCCATCCATGACTTTTTGAGTTACCTTGCTGACAAACAAACAAACGCACAGAAAAACATTACCTCCTTCACAGAGGTAATAAAAGTGAAACTGCGTTTGCTATTAAAACATTCTCTCTTGGATTGTTAATGCTCATATTCATTATTTTTAAAGTTATGCTATGGAGAGATCACAAAGCTTCCTCTTTATAACCTACACTACATGCTAAAGTTTGTGCAGTTTAATGACTGTTTGTTTTTTAACCGACAGCAGAAAATTATGACCAGCCAACGTTTATGTGGTCAACCATTTGTGAAATGGTCGGCGGTTAACATTCCTAACTTCGACACGAAAGAACTTAGGATGTTTGTTGCATTTGTGCTGTTGTTTTACACAGTAACGGTATCAGATTGAAGGAAGAAAAGTTGGCCTGGAAGAAGAATTCTACATAGATGAACGAAACAGAGAGCTGGAAAAGTGGGAAATTCTTCTTTGTCGTGTAGTAAACGTCCTCCAACAACTACTCTCAAGTTGCTTGTTGTAATCTGATGATGTAATTTTGGAAATCCAATCTGTACGATGGCTCTATCGGGCCGTTCTGGAGTACCTAGCCTGGAATAAGTACTCCGTTAGTTCCTGTAAAAGTACCGATAGGGACGCTTATCGGAACGGCCCGGTCAGTGGAAACACTCGCATACCGTGAAGTTCCTGTAAAATGGCCTGGAAGTTCCGATAGTGGAAACACACCTAATGTCGTCTCACAGGGCTTTAGGGAAAACACAACCAACTACAGAAATAGATAAAAAAGTCCCAAGCAACCCCTGCCCCTCCTTCTGGGCAAGAAAAAAAAACTCCAAAACCCAGTGTGAAAAAGAAGAATTTGACATGAATCCTAAATATTTTTCTGTACTTCTTCTAATTATTCCTTTTCATATCAAGTTTAAATCATTATTCGCTATTTCAGTCACAAAATCCATCCTGATTTTCTTTTGATGCGCTTGTTGGTCAATCCATCAAAAATCTATTATTAGTCACTTGGGGTGTGACTTGGGGCGTTAAGTTTTCATAAACTTCTTCCTTTTAATAAACTTCTTAATGAACTTCTTCCTCTATGAATTAAAACAAAAATAAAATGTTATAAAATTTCAAATAAAGCAAATTATTTATTTCTCCTTTTTTCAAGTGCAGACAATATATGAAAAACAAAACGTTCTTCTCTGTCAATACAGACTGAAATTAGTTCAACAGAGCCTGACCAAGTCTGTCACTGACATGTCACTTTTTCCTCTACAAATTTAAACTAAAATAAAATGTTATAAAAGTTCAAACCAAAAAAAAAAAATAATATAAATATATATATATATATATATATATATATATATATATATATATGTTTCTCCTTTTTTCAAAATCAAATCTAGCACTTGGCTGTGGAAGTTGAGCTCTGAATGTGTTGAGGTCTGAATGAGAAAATGTACCCCCACCAGGTGCATTTCCTCTGCAGCGGTGCGCTGCAACCAGCTCCAGACTTTACAGAACCCTCCACCCGGACTTTGGAACTTCCTGGACTCGGTGCACCTTCTCTCCTGGTGCGCCAACCGTATTGCCAGGACAGGGGCCGGTCCACGTGTAACAGGTGCTGGGGGTCAGCTGTTATGTCGGCAACCCATCTTGAAAACACAGGAGTCTAAGGCACATGTGAGTCACAGGGTCTCCCAGAAACCCCACGCCGGCTGACGCACGGGGGCAGCAAAATCAGTGGACCATAACGAACCCAATGTCCAAAACCAGAGGGGGGATTCCCCAGTAAATCGCACCCAGGTAATACCAGTATTTACTGATGTCATTCTGGCCATAGACATAGTACTATACTATACTAATACTATGTCAATTATTCTGGCTGCTTGCTGGATAACAAATCTTGTGAGACAAAATTTTAACGCGACGAGAAATCTTGCCAAATTACATCTTGCGAAATCTTGTCATATGAGATCTCGTCACACCCCTATTAGTCATCCATCGCTGATCCTCCCTTTGAAGACGCCACCAGTGACTTAAATATTTCAGCTGATGAATAATCATAAACGTAATGTTTTATGGTTCATGGTGATCAGTGACATTTAATGACCCAGTCAAGGTCAGTTTCCATCACAGTCTATGTTTGACACACAAACACTGTTACAACATGTCACCTTTGACCTCCAGAGATCTCAAAAACTGTTGGTCGTAGGTGATAACACCACCCATGAGAATTGTACAAATATTAATTTGGCATCATTTGGTACCGATCTGAAAGTTCTGTGACCCTCTGTTCTTGAGTTATAACCCAAAATGTGATTTTTACCTTTTAGTTAATTGTGACCTTGATCTTTCACCTTTGCTGAAATGGATCATTGCATCTGATGCATTAGCTATATGTATACGCCCATGAAATTTAATGGTGATATCTCAAGTATTCATTGAGTTATAGCATGATATGTCTCTGACACACACACACACAGATGCTAATGCTAATAATGCTAATGGGTGATGAGGAAGTGTGTACTGGAATCTGTGACCATGATAATGCTAACAATGCTAATGGTGTCAGTTGTTACTGCTGGTGGAATTAGTATAACCCAGTTTCATGTGGGGCAGTCTACCACTGTAGCGGGTTTGTGTCATGCTCATGCAGGCCACACCAATCAACACCCAGCAGTGTTGAATGATGGTCAGTGTTTCTCACAGACAAAAATGACATAGTTTGGTTCCCCAAGAACCAAACTGTGCCATTTTTGTTTATTTTACTAAATATTTTGTTAATTTTTTTGTTTTATATTACTAAATATTTTCTTTATTTTTGTTCATTTGACTAAATATTTTGGTCATTTTGATTCACCCTCCAAATGTTGGATCATTTGGTGGAGTTGTGCAGGTGTTAGGAGTTCCACACACAAAAAGAACACACTACAGACACACATTGGTTCAATTATAGATAGATGTGAGAGAAAAAAACAAGTCAGTCTGTGCTCAGAAATATGGTTGGTCTGTATCGATCAGTAACCAGAGCTGACGTGGAAAAAACATATCAATGGTATCAGCCACAAAAAACTCCATATTGGTTGATCAGCAGTTTCTAAATTCCAGATGAGAGCATTACTGTATTTAGGCCGTAACCATGGTAACCAAAACTCACTAATGCAGGTTCCAGTGGTTGACAAGAAGACAGAAGCATCGGCACAAACGCTGATGCACTTAAACTTTGTTACATCACGTTGTCATGGAAACACTAAACATTTACAAAACTGTGACTGGTCGACGTGGGGTCAAAGGTCATTAGTGTCAATAAGAGGCAACCACACACACACAGCTGTGTCATAACTATTATTACTATGGGATGGCAGGTGGAGCCTTACCTCCAGATAAAGGGGTTTCCTCGCTGCTGAACAGGGGCTGACAGAGGGCCATCACATGAGCACAGGGTGGGAGAGGAAGGGGAGGAGGAGGAGAAGGAGGAAGGACAGAGAGGATGAAAGGAAGTGGGGGACAGCAGGTGCTGGAGGAGGCTGCTGTTGCCGTGGCAACGCAGCTGGGCTGGCGACCAGATTCTACCAACAGGAGGAAGAGGAGGAGGAAGAAGAGGAGGGTAGAAGGAGGGAGGACGGCAGGATCAGATGCTGGATCACATGACCTGATTTCTATGACAACATCATGGATTAGATTTCTATAGCGCTTTAGTGATCCATTATTTGTTCACTCTCACATGTTCCCTCTGGTGGACAAAAAATGAATAATTGTATCTTATAATTTGGGTTTTTTATCTCATTATTCATTCACTCTCACATGCTCCCTCCAGTGGACAAAAGTAATTTATTTCATAATTTTGACTTTTGTTTTTGTTGGTGTTCTTTGGTTGCTTTGTTTGTTTGAGTAGAAGATAACTAAAAAATGGATTTTGATTACATTTTCAGGATAGGTTGGTAATGGAGAGATCCAGAAAATATTTGATTTTAGTGGTGATCTGGGGGGGGGGGTCGTCAAACCTTGGCGAAGGCGTGTGCTCTTAGAGTGCTTTTGTAGTTATCTCATAATTTTTGACTTTTTATCTTATAATTTAGACTTTTAATGTCATAATTTTGTAACCAGAGCTGACATGTAAAGATGCTGGATCACATGACCTGATTTCTATGAAAACATCATGAATTAGATTTCTATAGCGCTTTACCATGAGTGATCCATTATTCATTCACTCTCACATGCTCCCTCTGGTGATGGGAAAGCAAATATGATTCCACAGTTAAATGGTAAATGGTCTGCACTTATACAGCACTTTTCCACCTTCATGTTGTTCAAAACACTTTACATTAGCTTCACATTCACCCATTCACACACACTCATACACCAGTAGGTTTGTAAGGTCAAAGGTCAGTCCTACTGGGGGCCTAAGTCAGGGTTCAGTGTCTTGCTCAAGGACACATCGACATGTGGACAGCCAGAGCCAGGACGTGAACCGCCAACCTCTCGGTCATTGGGGTACCCACGCTACCACAGCCGCCCAGTCAGTCTGCCCCAGACTGACAGAAGACTGGCACCCATTTTGTGCCTGCAGCCCCCTCCCCCAACCAAACATTCATACACCAGTGTGAGTGACACTGGAGGCAGGAGGGTGAAGTGTCTTTACTCAAGGACACAACGGACTGACTAGGACAGAGTGGGATTCGAACCGCCAACCCTTTGGTTAATGAACGACCCGCTCTACAAATGAGCCATGGTTGTCCCGGATTATTTTATTCTAATGATCCATTGACTTAAAAAAAAAAAAAAAAATGAAGATAGCTCTTAAATATTTGTGGAGCCAGATCATCATGTCCCGTTTAGGTCATGTGACTAAATTAAACCAACACTGGAGGATTTTTAAGGAAAAAATAATGTGAATTCAGGTCCAAACTGAAAACTTTTCCTTTCAAGGCAGTTTTTGGTTCCATTTGGTCTTAACACATATTCTGTTAGCCTAGCCTGAAACTGGCTGACCAGTGAAAAAAAAATCAAAACTATGGGATAAAAAGTCTAATTTATGAGCTAAACATTTTTAATTATTTGATAAAATGTCAGAATTACTAGATTAAAAATCTAAATTATGAGTTTAAAAAGGCAAAATTATGAAATAAAAAATGAAATTTATGGGATAAGATTTGAAATTATTAGATTAAAAAGTCATAATTATGAGATAAAATGATTTCCCTGAAACCTGTTGACAAATCACTGTCAAGTAGAGTCAGAGGGCGGTCGTAACAAAGTGACACTGCAACGATTGGGAGAGTAACAAGTGTAAACAACCATAGAAGAAGAACAACAGGTGTAGATTTCCTTTTATCACAGATGAGTGATACATGGAATGAATAGTGATAGCACTGCTAGGCTAGGCTAGGCTAGGGTAGGCTAACGTTCTAATGTTTCTAACAACATGTTGAACAAACAGATAAACTAGATGAAACTAACTTTTTATAGAAACAGAAAATGCAAAACTGGGAACTTTTTTCCTAAATAACTTAAATATAACTGCTGAATGATCATTATTAAAAGCACCCTGATGAAGCAACATGCCGAAACATGTCAGGTGAGAAAAACCTACACGTATGTCTGAGATAAATGAAAGACTAACTTAACTTAAATATATTTTGTTGAAGCTTTGGATGTTAAAACACCCGTCAAACAACGGAGGGATGAAGATCATAATAACCGTTTAAATATTAAATGACTCCATATTTTCTTCGTCTATAAATGACGACAACTTCACATTATTTTTCATTGTTTTACTGCAAAAAATTTAACTAAATGATTAAAATATTGGGGCTGCACGGTGGTGCAGTGGTTAGCACTCGTGCCTCAAAACAAGAAGGACCATGGTTCAAATCCCCCACCAGACCTTTCTGTGTGGAGTTTGCATGTTCTCCCTGTGTCCGCGTGGGTTTTCGGTTTCCTCCCACCATCCAAACACATGCACTGATAGGTTAATTGGTTAATCTAAAATTGTCCATAGGTGTGAATGTGAGAGTGATTGTTTGTCTATATATGTTCAGCCCTGCGATGAACTGGCGTCTTGTACAGGGTGTACCCCGCCTTCGCCCATTGTAGCTGGATTAGGCCCCCAGTGACTCCCGCGACCCGAGTGAGGATAAAGCGGGTTCAGATGACGAGACAATTAAAATATTGATATTTACAAACTATCCTGTAATAATAAAATGTGAAAAACCTGAACAAATGTGAATGACCTGAAATGTCTAAAGAAAATTTGTTGTCTTCTTCTGTTACAAAGAGTTTAGTGTTTTTATAGAACTGATGTATAATGAAACACATGGACTAACGATAAACGGAGGAAGAATATTGTTCAAATTAACCTGATTTTACTGATGAAATTAAACTGTTTTTGCATTTGGATAATTTATAAAAGTCATTTCATCATTTAATTTTTTTTTTCACTAAAGCAATGACATAAATGTGTAGTTATTATTTATAGTTTATGTTTTCATTTTATTGGTCCCACCCATTGGGGATCAAATCAGATCAAATCACAACAGTAATTTTTAGAGTCCTGGTTTAAACTAAAGCCAAGGTCTTTTCAGGTTTTATGCCATAAAGACAGTATAGGACAAATGTAGACGTTTCTTACTGCAGTCTCAGACCAGAGACGCTCGTCCTGTCCTTCCTCCTCTTCATGTCCAGTCCAGGACAAAGAGCTCAACCCTAATCTGGAATAATCCACCAGGACGCATGAGCTCAGCTGTCCGTCATAAACTGTCCATCACCACCGTCCTCACACTGTCCCACGGAGATGATGTCCGCTCGGGACAGGACCATCCCTTTCATTCGCTTTGGACGGGACCACCCCTTTCGTCCGCTCGGGATGGGACCGTCCCTTTCATCCGCTCAGGAGGGAACCGCCCCTTTCGTCCACTCGGGACAGGACCACCCCTTTCGTCCGCTTGGGACCGCCTCTTTGGTCTGCTCAGGATAGGACTGCCCTTTCGCCCTTTCAGATCTCACATATTAATTTTACTAATAATATTTGTATTCACGTCCGTTAATTTTCAAATCATTTTATATTTTGACAGAAATGTTAAGTTTTATCCAAAAATTACGACAGAAACCTATTTTGTCTAATCGCAATGACATCAATTCTCATAAATGTGATGTTTCAGATAAATTTCACCTCAGACAAACCCATCCTTTCACTTCCTTTACGGTCAAACTTTTACCATCTTCCATTTTACAACTCCACCCAACTGGGTCTTTGTCTTTTTGTTTTCTGGTAAACGTCCGTCCGCAGGTTCAAGCTGTGAGCGACTTTTCTAAATAAAGTGGTGACGTCAGCTGGTCTGATCTGACGCCTCACTTATGTCAAGTATCTCAGTCACGCTGGTCCTGGATCAGCCAAACATAACACACACATTCATCTGAAACCGCTCCGCCAGGTCTAGATCCACCAGGTCCAGATCCACCAGGTCCGGGACTCCCAGAGCACAAAGGGACACTGCCGACTGCAGGACCAGAGCCCCTTCCCTGGGTAGAGGGAGCCTGATAATCCCCCTCAGTTCCTGGAAGTCTGAGCTCATGTGTGATCAGAGAGAGGACAGAGGGACGAAGAGGAGAAGGAAGAGGAGGAGGAAGGGGAAGACCCTGAGACCAGGAGGCGGAGACAGACTAATGATTTAAAAAGCAGGAGTTTGCCCGGAAAAATATGGATCATTCACATCTGAGTAACTTTGGTGGAACAAAACAAATGTTATCTCACAAACTTAATATTGTTAACACTTAACAGTGTTGGATTATTTCATCCAAAATAATGTTTATTCAGTCCAGTCCCTTGTGTGGATCATGTGACTAAAATGACAGTAAAGAAAACGGTGGATGAAAAAAGCACTGTTTTTGTCACAACAATGACAGATAATGATGGAAGAACTGAAGTGATTTGAGTTTTTAATCCAGAAAACATGTTAAATGTATAAATATCAGCTCTGAAACTAAACTACAATATTTTCTGCACTATAAGACTTAAGTGAAGTCAAAATCATAAAATAAAGTCTAAATTATCACATAAAAAGTCTAAATTCCCAGTCACTAAGCATAACCAGAATTAATCCATACATAAAGCACACTGTGGATTGTTGGAGAAAATTGAAGTCTTTTCAGTGTGCCTTATAATCTGGAAAATACGGTAATACAAACCCAGTTTGTTGGTTTTATTCTATTTATCCAAACAAATGGAGCTTTAGTTGAACCAAGCACTAAAATAAAATGAACAAACTCAACTAAAAGTGGGGAGAGAACAAATTTCTCTCTAACTGTATTTGTCTAATGTAGAAAAAAAGTGTGACATATTTGCCAAAATAACACATGAAAGTCAGTAAATCTGTAACATCTAAATAAATTAAAGTGTTTTTGTTCATTTCTGTGACTTTAAAACAAGCTCAAACTTGACTGAACAGGTGTTTGTGTGTCTGAACTTTTCTGAAATCCTTCCATGTCTGTAATAATAATGGACGGCGGCATTATCAGAGCGTGACGTGCAGCTGTCCTCTGTCATTTCCCAGAAGCCCCAGGACGGGACAAGACTGACCCTGGCGCTAAATGCAGCTCACATGGCTGATGATAATTCACCAACAATGGAACCATCGCACACACTTAATGTGTGATTAGGAAAGTCACGTATGAGGACACGAGGTGATCATTACCCAGCAGCCCCGGGACCCTGAGGGTGGTAGTGATGTATATATATATATATATATATATATAATTTTTTTTTTTTTTTTTTTTTTTTTTTGGGGGGGGGGGGGGGGGGGTGACCAACTTCCACGTTCAACCCATATGGATTTGTTGAGACCAATACTGATTTTGTTTTTCATGTATTCAGACATTTTCCTGCCTTCATTATTTGTCCATTGACTTCACTATGATGCTGTGGGACATGTGTAGTTGTGTTTCCACTGAGTCTAAACTCTGTCAATATACTGTGTTTTATGCACTGGACTATAAGCTGCATTAAACGAAGTCAAAATCATGAGATAAAAAGTCAAATTGATCAGATAAAAAGTCTAAATTCCCAGTCACTAAGCACAACCAGAATTAATTCATATATAAAGCACACTGTGGATTTTAGAGAAAATTAAAGTCGTTTCAGTTTACCTAAATAAAAAACAACTACAGTTACATGAATACAGCAGAAAAACAGTCAGAGAGCGCAGACTCCACCAAGGCAGATCAGCCCCTGCCCCCTTTCACTTCTGTGTAACTCAGTCTCTATCTCCACTGGTTTTTCTGTTAGTGTCCATTTGAGTTTTTTAAGTAATGACCCAGTGACCTTTGACCTCTTGGGTTAACAATAGGTCACAACCTATACAAACGCGATCCAGAATTGAACCACCAGTATTTTGGTGCTGATTGGAAGTCTGGAAGATGAAGAGTTCAAAGGTTAACCTTTACTGATGGTCAGTGAACACCTAATGGAGCATTTAAAATCATTACTGAGGGTCAATGAACACTTCATCGAGCATTTAAAATCATTACTCAAGGTCAGTGAATGCCTCATGGGGCATTTAAAACCTTTACTGAGGGTCAGTGAACACGTCATGGAGCATTTAAAGCCTTTACTGAGGGTCAGTAAACACCTCATGGAGCATTTAAAACCTTTACTGAGGGCCAGTGAACACGTCATGGAGCATTTAAAATCTTTACTGAGGGTCAGTGAACACCTCATGGGGCATTTAAAACCTTTACTGAGGGTCAGTGAATGCCTCATTGAGCATTTAAACCCTTTACTGAGGGTCAGTAAACACCTCATGGGACATTTAAAGCTTTACAGAGGGTCAGTGAATGCCTCGTGGGGTCATTTAAAACAAAACTAGAGCTCAGATGAACACAAACACAGAATATCAACTAAAAACAGACAAATATGAAGCAGGACTAACCGGGTCATGGGACGCATCGCACTCACTGTTCAGTGAACGCATCACACTCAGTGTGTTTGTAGATGAAGCAGGTTCAATTCAACAGGAAATAGATGAAGACAATGAGAAACGACAGACAAAAATAGAAACATCCCCCATAGAGGGATACTCAGCTGTTCACACACACACACACACACACACACACACACACACACACACACAAATGTGAAGTTTCTATGACAACCCGGTCTTGACTTAGAGCGAATAATGTGATTTTGACCTTTCTCTTAAATGCAACCTTGACCTTTGACCTTTTTTGAATATTTATAATCTGCTTATATGTACCGTAAATTCCGGACTATAAGCCGCTACTTTTTTCCCAAACTTTCAACCTTGCGGCTTGTTCAGTGATGCGGCCAATTTATGTAATTTTCCTAATGGCCGCCAGAGGCGCTCGAGTAGAAAAGGTAAGATTTAGACCGGTGGAATATATGCGTCGAGGAAGACTGAATGAAAAAAGGAGGGGCGGAACAAACGCGGGGTGACGGGTTTAAGTGGGACGGGTGAAGGACAGACAAAAAAAAGGTGAAGAGGGGGTAAAAAGTTGCTTAAAGAAAAACCCGCGGCGGTGTGTGAGAGAAGACAGAGGCTCGACCAGACCCTGTGGATTATTTTTGCACGTTGGCAAAGTTTGACTTTTTGACAGGAGTTTGACCTGAACTCTCTGCCAAAGATTAAAGTTATCGCTGACTCTGCAATAGATGAGGCGAGGCGGCGACCAGCCACCTGTTTGTGGATGCGGCGACCAGCCACCTGTTTGTGGATGCGGCGGACAATAGTGGATATATATTTTTCCCTCCCTTACCTTTGGAAATATACACTTTTTTTCCCCTTGGATTACTTTCAACGGGACCCGGACTCTGCAGGTCTGTATCAAACCTTAAGTATCATTTTCCCTTCATTTTGCCGGCTGTGATTTTTGGACTGTGGACTTTAACCCTTGTGCGGTCCTTCGGGTCAAAGAGACCCGGTGGTTCACAAATGTACCTTTTTATATGTACTGTAGGATGCCATTGCTTACTACTGAAAACAGTAATATATCCTTGGGGGGTGATGAGTCTATGGAACTGAACTTTGGAATCTGGGTTTTTAAGACCCGATTGTAGGACACAGCCAGTGTGCCTTTTACGAAGGACCGCACAAGGGTTAATGAAGGACATTTAGTTTCATTCGCGGGACTTGAAGTCGGGTTTGGGTTAATTTTGTGTTTGTGTTACATGTTTTAATGTGGGCACATGCGGCTTATATACAGGTGCGGCTTGTGTATGTACAAAATCGGTTTTCCTCTTAGAATGAGGTGGGTGCGGCTTATAATCAGGTGCGCTCTATAGTCCGGAAATTACGGTATATATGTGTCAGTGTGTGTAATATTATGATAATATATCCAGCATTGATTAAGTTATAGCGTGATATGTCAGTGTTACATTAGTTAATTTTGCCACATGTCACCTTTGACCTCCAGAGATTTGAAAACCTATTGGTTGTACGTGATAACACCAATTATGGGAATTGTGTAAATCTTCATTCCGCATTGTTTGGTACCAATCTGAAAGTTCTGTGACCTTCCGTTCTTGAGTTAAAGCCCATAATGTGATTTTGACCTTTTAGTTAATTGTGACCTTGACCATTGACCTTTACTCAAATGGGTAATTGCATCTGATGCACATTAGTTATATGTATATGCCCATTCATTCATGGTCATATCTCAAGTATTCATTGAGTTATAGCATGATATGAAAAGTGATGAACAGGAAGTGTATTTTAAGTAATTCATTACCAATGCAAGACCATTGACTACATTACCCAGCCTGCACTCAACCAGGAAGTAACTCATGCAACAGTGAAAGCGCTATAATTAAACAAACAACAATTGCTAAAACCAAGCGGACAATGTTCTACATCTGACTGCTAACGATATTTTATTAATGTGATCAACAAAACAATTACCCAGTTTTATTCTACGGCCTTCTAGAACATTGCGACAGCTACCATTCACTTTGAATGGACGTTCCCAGCCTTCAGCGGGCGGACGTTTTTTGATAAGCGCCATTAAGGCCCACTGACAATGGCAACGGGTTTTGTCACTTCAGATTCACTGTACCATATCACTCCACAGGTAGTTTGGCCACTTTGAAAGTAAATATTCGCTACGTTGTAACAGCTGTTTTATCCAATCTGTTAAAGTAGTAATAAGATGTAATAACCATAGAATCAGTCATAAACCATGGCCATACAGAAACAGCACAAACAAGCTAACAAACAAACAAGCTAAACAATAACTAAACCCTGCAGGGTCAGTCCACAGGCACTGTCCTACTGGAGGAACCTTCTGTAGTTCCTACAACCTACTGTAGTTCCTACAACTTACTGTAGTTTCTACAACCTACTGTAGTCCCTACAACCTTTTGTACTTCCTACAACCTACTGTAGTCCCTACAACCTTTTGTACTTCCTACAACCTTCTGTAGTTTCTACAACCTACTGTAGTCCCTACAACCTTTTGTACTTCCTACAACCTTCTGTAGTTCCTACAACCTACTGTAGTTCCTACAACCTACTGTAGTTTCTACAACCTACTGTAGTTTCTACAACCTACTGTAGTTTCTACAACCTACTGTAGTTTCTACAACCTTCTGTAGTTTCTACAACCTTCTGTAGTTTCTACAACCTTCTGTAGTTTCTACAACCTTCTGTAGTTCTTACAGGGCCTATTATTTGTTCTATAAGAACTATATGGTATGGATGATTAGTAAAACCCTGAAGACAAGAGGGCTATCTGGACAATACAGAGAATTATGGATAGTGGACACAGCAGAAAATAGTGGGTAGTAGACAGAGCAGTGCATTGTGGGTAATGGACAGAGCAGAGGGTTGTGGGTAGTGGACAGAGCAGTGCATTATAGGTACTTACAAACTGCCTCTTCGGGGTAAACTCAGCTCCTTCTGAAACAGAAACAAACACACGTTCACATTATTTAATGTTTTTATTCAGATGAAATGTGTGTGTGTGTGTGTGTGTGTGTGTGTGTGTGTGTGTGTGTGTGTGTGTGTGTGTGTGTGCGTGCGTGCGTGTTTGTGTGTCAGTAAACACAGTCAAAGCTTCAGTCAAACATGTTTAACCCTACAATCACATCTGTTTTTCCAGATGTGATTGTCCCAGTGTTATATTTAACTGTTGTAGACACAGTGTTATATTTAACTCCTCTAGACCCAGTGTTATATTTAACTCCTCTAGACCCAGTGTTATATTTAACTCCTGTAGACCCAGTGTTATATTTAACTCCTATAGACCGAATGTTATATTTCACCCCTGGAGACCCAATGTAATATTTAACTCCTGTAGACCCAGTGTTATATTTAACTCCTGTAGACCCAGTGTTATATTTAACTCCTGTAGACCCAGTGTTATATTTAACTCCTGTAGACCCAGTGTTATATTTAACTGTTGTAGACCCAATGTTATATTTCACCCCTGGAGACCCAGTGTTATATTTAACTCCTGTAGACCCAGTGTTATATTAACTCCTGTAGACCCAGTGTTATATTTAATGCCTGGAGACCCAGTGTTATATTTGACTCCTGTAGACCCAGTGTTATATTAACTCCTGTAGATCCAGTGTTACATTGAACTCCTGTAGACCCAGTGTTGTTATAACAGTACATTAGGCTTTTTAACATGATAGGATGATGTCACTGACTATTATCTGGAACACACAGTAACATGATAAAAGACAGGAGGTCCTTCAGAGACACTTCCTGTCCCTGGTTCCAGTTCTGATCCCATATGAACATGTCCTCTCGGGGGGGGGGGGGGGGGGGGGGGTGACGTCAACTGAAATTAAACGTGAGCAGAAACAGACAGTGTGGTGCAGTCTAATTACTGGACACTTTTATCACTTTATTGCATTATCCTGATGTCTTGTCCAGACGGAGAACATCAGTTTGTCTATGGTTCTAACAGGTCCAGGGAGGACGCTGTGGTTAAGGCTAGGCGATTTATCAAGATTTGCGATATAATCGAGATGAATATTTGAAATCGATAAAAGAATTTGGCATATGGAATATCTGGAGATAATGTTCTAAATGAATAACATTTGACCAGTCTGCTGTTTTTCCTTCACTGTGCTGTGGAGCTGTCTGCCCCGCCTCCTTGTGTTTGTTCCGCTCCCCCTCCTCTTGTGTGTAAGCGATGTGTGTGTGTGTGTGTGTTTGTTGATAACTCATTCAACATGGCGGCGTCCACAGGGTGTGACAGAAGAAAAGAACAGCTCCATCATAAAAAGATATTTCAGATTTTCAGAGAATGTAAGAAATTGGTGCCAACCGAAACATCGAACACTACAAACCTCTTCAACCATTTACACACACCTGTTAACGCTCCTGTGTTTCTCGGGACTCTCCCATGTTTCAGACTCATCTCCCGCCCCCTCCTGTTTCATAATTTCTCCTGGTAATCTCCTGTAATTTATGAGGTCTGAACGTCAAAAACTAAATGTGCAGACAAATCATTTGGCTGATGTTCTCCAGTTGTTCCAGATCATGTATGGAAGGAATACATGTCATTTGTTGACTATCTGACAACTCATAGATGTGTAGTTGATCTGTGCACAGGTTGAAACTTCCCCGCAGACAGTATCTCTCTCTCACACACACACCTCAGTTTTTATGTAAGAAAGCACAAAATATTAATATGTTTGAAGATTCTCAGTAAAGTTAAATCTAACCATGGTATATATCTGTCACTCTGTGTGTGTGTGTGTGTGTGTGTGTGTGTGTGATTAAGGTGAGAATGAATTAAAGTTCACGTGAATTTAACAAACTAGACCAGTTAAAGGGTGAAACTAGACCAGTTAAAGGGTGAAAGTAGACCAGATAAATGGTTAAACTAGACCAGTCAAAGGGTTAAACTAGACCAGTTAAAGGGTTAAACTGGATCAGTTAATGGGTTTAACTAGACCAGTTAAAGGGTTAAACTGGATCAGTTAATGGGTTTAACTAGACCAGTTAAAGGGTTAAACTGGATCAGTTAATGGGTTTAACTAGACCAGTTAAAGGGTGAAACTAGACCAGATAAATGGTTAAACTAGACCAGTTAAAGGGTTAAACTAGACCAGTTAAAGGGTTAAACTGGATCAGTTAATGGGTTTAACTAGACCAGTTAAAGGGTTAAACTGGATCAGTTAATGGGTTTAACTAGACCAGTTAAAGGGTTAAACTAGACCAGTTAAAGGGTTAAATTAGACCAGTTAAAAGGTTAAACTAGACCAGTTAAAGGGTTAAAGTAGACCAGTTAAAGGGTTAAATTAGACCAGTTAAAGGGTTAAACTAGACCAGTTAAAGGGTTAAAGTAGACCAGATAAAGGGTTAAACTAGACCAGTTAAAGGGTTAAAGTAGACCAGATAAAGGGTTAAACTAGACCAGTTAAAGGGTTAAAGTAGACCAGATAAAGGGTTAAACTAGACCAGTTAAAGGGTTAAACTGGACCAGATAAAGGGTTAAACTAGACCAGTTAAAGGGTGAAACTAGACCAGATAAATGGTTAAACTAGACCAGTTAAAGGGTTAAACTGGATCAGTTAATGGGTTTAACTAGACCAGTTAAAGGGTTAAACTGGATCAGTTAATGGGTTTAACTAGACCAGTTAAAGGGTGAAACTAGACCAGATAAATGGTTAAACTAGACCAGTTAAAGGGTTAAACTAGACCAGTTAAAGGGTTAAACTGGATCAGTTAATGGGTTTAACTAGACCAGTTAAAGGGTTAAACTGGATCAGTTAATGGGTTTAACTAGACCAGTTAAAGGGTTAAACTAGACCAGTTAAAGGGTTAAATTAGACCAGTTAAAAGGTTAAACTAGACCAGTTAAAGGGTTAAAGTAGACCAGTTAAAGGGTTAAACTAGACCAGTTAAAGGGTTAAATTAGACCAGTTAAAGGGTTAAACTAGACCAGTTAAAGGGTTAAACTAGACCAGTTAAAGGGTTAAACTGGACCAGATAAAGGGTTAAACTAGACCAGTTAAAGGGTTAAACTGGATCAGTTAAAGGGTTAAAGTAGACCAGATAAAGGGTTAAACTAGACCAGTTAAAGGGTTAAACTAGACCAGATAAAGGGTTAAACTAGACCAGTTAAAGGGTTAAACTAGACCAGTTAAAGGGTTAAACTGGACCAGCTAAAGGGTTAAACTGGATCAGTTAAAGGGTTAAAGTAGAACAATCAATAAATGAGGATGGGAGCAGACTGAAGTGTTTTCAGCACAAGCCTGGATGTGTGAAGCAGTTGAAGTATATATATATATATATATATATATATATATATACACATACACACACTCTGATTCATCACAGATTATTTGAATTAATTATGATGAATCAAGATAAAACACTTAATGTGGGTCAACTGGAGAACTACAGAGACCAGGTCTGAACAAGTCCTGGAAGGACGTCTGGGACAAACAGAACAAACAGGAGACATTTTGTCCCTTAGTCCACCACAGACCAGGAGCCAAAGTCCACATAAGTCCACATAAGTCCTCTAAGCTGTTTTTAACCTTATACTGGACTTGGATCAGACCTGAACCAGGTCCTGATCCCACACTTAACCTCCCATGTAACACCAGAGTTTTATAAGACCCACTTCAGACCTGATCAGCCCCACCTCAGACCTGATGAGATCAGGACCCAGGCCATATACACAGGACTCAGACTGGGTCCTGGTCTGCAGAGTCCAGATGGGTCACCTCAGACCACCTGGCTCAGTTTCTCTTCTACTATGGAGGCAGAGCCATGGTAGAAGCAGTGACGCCTGATTTATTTCAAAACTAGTTCAATGAGATCCACTTGGACTAACGTTAGCAGGTTACGTCTGTTTTAGCAACTTCCCCATCATCTGTTTTCTTCTACTCAGACTGGATGGGTGGAGCCATGTGACTGCATGGGTGGAGCCAGGCTAAAGGGGACCCATCTCCTAATGTAGAACCAGGCTAATTGTCACAATCACCTGCTGGAGGATAAACATGTTTTTGGGTGATGAAGGAAACTGGAACTCCTGGAGGAAACCCATCCAGATACGAGGAGAGAAACATAAACTCCACATAGAAAGGACCACACTGTCTGGGAATTGAACCCACGTCTTCTGCTGTGAGGCAAGAGCGCTAACCGCTCAGCCATTGCTAACAGTTTAGCCACTGTGCTGCCTATTTATTGTTTTTAAATGCAAAGTAAACCAGTACCAAAGTAAACTCGTACCAAAGTAAACCAGTACCAAAGTAAACCAGTACCAAAGTAAACCAGTACCAAAGTAAACCAGTACCAAAATAAACCAGTACCAAAGTAAACCAGTATCAAAGTAAACCAGTACCAAAGTAAACCAGTACCAAAGTAAACCAGTACCAAAGTAAACCAGTATCAAAGTAAACCAGTACCAAAGTAAACCAGTACCAAAGTAAACCAGTACCAAAGTAAACCAGTACCAAAGTAAACCAGTATCAAAGTAAACCAGTACCAAAGTAAACCAGTACCAAAGTAAACCAGTACCAAAGTAAACCAGTACCAAAGTAAACCAGTACCAAAATAAACCAGTACCAAAATAAACCAGTACCAAAGTAAACCAGTATCAAAGTAAACCAGTACCAACGTAAACCAGTACTAAAGTAAACCAGTACCAAAGTAAACCAGTACCAAAGTAAACCAGTACTAAAGTAAACCAGTACCAAAGTAAACCAGTACCAAAGTAAACCAGTACCAAAGTAAACCAGTACTAAAGTAAACCAGTACCAAAGTAAACCAGTACAGAAGTAAACCAGTACAGAAGTAAACCAGTACTTAAGCAAATCCAATCCATTTTTAAAGCAGAAATGTAAAAAAACTACAAGGATTCTCAATAAAATCAACACAATAAAATATAATTCAAACTAAAATACTCAGATAATTAAACTCCATCTACTTGTTCCTCACATCCACCTGTCACTCATGATCAACTTTTTCACCAATTATTTATGGTTTACCCATGTCTCCTGTCATGTTAGCACTCCTATTAGCGCTCATGTCATTCATGTTAGCACTCATGTTAGCACTCATGCCATGTTAGCGCTCCTGTTAGCACTCAGGTCATGTTAGCGCTCTTGGTAGTGCTCCTGTCATGTTAGCGCTCCTGTTAGCACTCATGTCATGTTAGCACTCCTGTTAGCGCTCATGTCATTCATGTTAGTGCTCCTGTTAGCACTCATGCCATGTTAGCGCTCCTGTTAGCACTCATGTCATGTTGGCGCCCCTGTTAGCGCTCATGTCATGTTAGCGCTCCTGTTAGCACTCATGTCATGTTAGCGCTCCTTTTAGCCCTCCTGCTAGCGCTCATGTCATATTAGCACTCATGTCATGTTAGCACTCATGTTAGCACTCATGCCATGTTAGCACTCATGTCATGTTAGCGCTCTTGGTAGTGCTCCTGTCATGTTAGCGCTCCTGTTAGCACTCATGTCATGTTAGCGCTCATGTCATGTTAGCACTCCTGTTAGCGCTCATGTCATGTTAGCGCTCCTGTTAGCACTCATGTGATGTTAGCGCTCCTTTTAGCGCTCATGTCATGTTAGCCCTCCTGTTAGCGCTCATGTCATGTTACCACTCATGTCATGTTAGCACTCCTGTTAGCGCTCATGTCATGTTAGCGCTCCTGTTAGCACTCATGTCATGTTAGCGCTCCTTTTAGCGCTCATGTCATGTTAGCCCTCCTGTTAGCGCTCATGTCATGTTAGCACTCCTGTTAGCGCTCATATCATGTTAGCGCTCCTTTTAGCGCTCATGTCATGTTAGCCCTCCTGTTAGCACTCATGTCATGTTAGCACTCCTGTTAGCGTTCATGTCATGTTAGCGCTCCTGTTAGCACTCATGTCATGTTAGCGCTCCTTTTAGCGCTCATGTCATGTTAGCCCTCCTGTTAGCGCTCATGTCATGTTAGCACTCATGTCATGTTAGCACTCCTGTTAGTGCTCATGTCATGTTAGCAACCCTGTTAGCACTCATGTCATGTTAGCGCTCCTTTTAGCGCTCATGTCATGTTAGCGCTCCTGTTAGCGCTCATGTCATGTTAGCGCTCCTGTTAGCGCTCATGTCATGTTAGTGCTCCTGTTAGCGCTCATGTTGGCGTTCATGTCATGTTAGCGCTTCTGTTAGCACTCCTGTTAGCATGTTAGCCTACCACTTCATTGTTTCAGCTCGTTATTTTTCGACTCACTGGTAAATACTGGAGTAAATGTACATGGACTCCTTAAATACTACAGTAAAAGTACATAGACTCCTTAAATACTACAGTAAAAGTAAATGGACCTCAAATGCTACAGTAAAAGTACATGGACTCCATAAATACTTCAGTAAAAGTACATGGACTCCATAAATACTGCAGTAAAAGTACATGGACTCCTTCATTTGATGGACAAACAGTAAATAAAACCAAACCTGATCATCAGGTTCATTCTGCTGCTGTTTTGGATCTGGGTCAGACTCAGATCCAGATGGGACCAGGGTAGGGGTCTTACCAGGTCATTCTCCTTGATGATGTTGAGTCTCAGGCCGTACCAGCTGATGGAGCGTCTGCAGCCCAGAGGGACGGTGGTCTGGACTGGACCGGTCCCATGGACTGGACCGGTCCCGTGGACTTGCCATAGAAAAGACAAAGACAGCACCACAGCACTGAGGTGACTGAGCTCAGTTCACCCTCAACCTGGACTTTAAGGAGTCCTAATCCTCAAGCTGATTGGACGGTTGGTGAAATGAGTGCTGCCCCATTAACCAGTGGTCAACCAGACGAGGGCGTTCAGGTGTCATAACCATAGTAGGAACTCAGAGTTCCAGGTTGTTTCAGTGGTTCACTCTAACTAATCTGTTGTCAGTGCTAAACAAGGACAAAGGTGTTGACAATATTTTTGCTGTTTTTTATTCATTTATCTGTCTGCTTTTTGAAGTATTTATTTTTAATTAAAGAAAATGCTTGAATTTCATATGTTCAAAATAGTACAATATTCACTAATTTGCTTTTAATGATTTTAACCATGAACAGGAATTTAAAGCATTTTTGTTCCCAGTGGGGTGGTAACAGTACTAACATTCTGTACTTAAGTAGAAGTACAGCTACTAGTGTGAACAACTGATTCAACTCCTCTACTTAAGGTAAAGTTAAAAAGTACAATTTCACAATTGCAATAAAAATATGAAAGTAAAACTTAATTTCTTTGTCATGAACGCAATAATTTAATCAAGAAAAATCTGAAACGTTTCTAAAGTATCTAAATAGCATTTAAAAGTGAGATACTGTGTAGACAATGTGTTTGATACGCTCACTGTACTCAGTTTTGAGGGTGTATGGGCAGAAATTTAGGAAAAAAAGTCACAATTGAGATTTAAAAAAAAAGTCATGAGATTTAAAAAAAAAAATAAACATAAGATTTAACAAATGCTTAATTTAAGAGAAATGGCAAAATTGTGAGATAATAGTCATATAACAAATATATAGTTAGTTTGAAAAAGTAATGAGTCTATTCTGAGAATGTAAAGAGTATAAAGTACAAATATTTATATAAATATAAAGAGTATAAAGTACAAATATTTATATAATGTAAAGAGTATAAAGTACAATATTTATATAAATATAAAGAGTATAAAGTACAAATATTTATATAATGTAAAGAGTATAAAGTACAATATTATATAAATGTAAAGAGTATAAAGTACAAATATTTATATAAATGTAAAGAGTATAAAGTACAAATATTTATATAAATGTAAAGAGTATAAAGTACAAATATTTATATAAATGTAAAGAGTATAAAGTACAAATATTTATATAAATGTAAAGAGTATAAAGTACAAATATTTATATAAATGTAAAGAGTATAAAGTACAAATATTTATATAAATGTAAAGAGTATAAAGTACATATATTTATATAAATGTAAAGAGTATAAAGTACAAATATTTATATAATGTAAAGAGTATAAAGTACATATATTTATATAAATGTAAAGAGTATAAAGTACATATATTTATATAAATGTAAAGAGTATAAAGTACAAATTTTTATAAATGTAAAGAGTATAAAGTACAAATATTTATATAAATGTAAAGAGTATAAAGTACATATATTTATATAAATGTAAAGAGTATAAAGTACAAATATTTATATAAATGTAAAGAGTATAAAGTAAAAAAGTACAAATATTTATATAAATGTAAAGAGTATAAAGTACAAATATTTATATAAATGTAAAGAGTATAAAGTACATATATTTATATAAATGTAAAGAGTATAAAGTACAAATATTTATATAAATGTAAAGAGTATAAAGTACAAATATTTATATAAATGTAAAGAGTATAAAGTACATATATTTATAGAAATGTAAAGAGTATAAAGTACAAATATTTATAGAAATGTAAAGAGTATAAAGTACAAATATTTATATCAATGTAAAGAGTATAAAGTACAAATATTTATATAAATGTAAAGAGTATAAAGTACATATATTTATATAAATGTAAAGAGTATAAAGTACAAATATTTATATAAATGTAAAGAGTATAAAGTACAAATATTTATATAAATGTAAAGAGTATAAAGTACATATATTTATATAAATGTAAAGAGTATAAAGTACAAATATTTATATCAATGTAAAGAGTATAAAGTACAGATATTTATAGTAAAAGTATAAAGTTTCGAGAAAAAATTATATTCAAGTAAAGTACAGATACTTAAAAAATCTACATGAGTACAGTAACAAAGTAGTTTTACTTAGTTATTTTCCACCTCTGTTCTTTAGTCTTGATCTTAAATATGAGTTTGTCATTGAATTACATTCATAAAGATAACTCATTCATTAGATTTTGACCTGGCTGTCCCGGTGTTCTGTCCAAATGGTCATCCCGTCACATTGGGCTCCCCACGCTCATGAGTCATAACCACCAAACTTTTTCACACAGTAAAATCCTGTCAGTTCAGTCATCCTCAGCCAGATGTGTAATTGACTTGGACGTTGGATGTAAGTAATACTTTGAAAGTATATTTATTTTATCGTGTACGATAGATTGGATATTAACATTAGTAAGTTTTAAGTAAGTTTTGTCTCATATGGTAAATGGAATGGACTGCACTTCTATAGTTCTGTTCCACCTTCATGGTTCAAAGCTCTTTACATTAACCTCACATTCACCCATTCACACACACACTCATACACCAGTAGGTTTCTAAGGTCCAGTCCAGTCCTACTGGGACCTAAGTCAGGGTTCAGTGTCTTGCCCAAGGACATGTGGACAGCCAGAGCTGGGACCGCCAACCTCTCAGTCATTGGGCGACCCACTCTTCCAACTGAACAACAGCCGCCCATGAATGTTAAGCACGTTCATGTCTAGGTTGTTATTATTTTCCAATCAAATGTCTTTCTTTCCTTTCTGCGTTTTGGTTTTAATGTTGTAACGAAATACATGAAAAGTGTTCTAATCCAGTCTGTAACCATTCAAGTATTCAACACGCGGTAAAGAACGCTCCTGAAAATACAGATACACTTCATAAATTACATAAGTGAAACAAAAACACCACAAAAGGGAAACAAAAGCAGCTCCACAGACCAGTGTTGGTGTTCCTCAGGGCAGGATTATGGGTTTCACCCTGTTTGTCATTTACATTCATCCACCAACAGTCAAATATCTTGTTATGCAGATGATATGCTAATATTTCTTCTCATTAAAGCGTCTTTCCTTCCTGCTGGTCGTCCTCAGAGGTTCAGAAAATGTCTTTTGTTCCAGTTTAACCAAGTTAAGACTCAGATAATTGTATTAATGGTTTAAATGTTTAATCTCATCCAACATTGGTTGAGGAAGATTATTGTAATCACCCTGTGTGTGTCCACAGATACATATCATGCTATAACTCAATGAATACTTGGGATATCACCATGAAATTACATGGGCATATATATATAGCTAATGCACATCAGATGCAATGAATCATTTGAGTAAAGGTCAAAGGTCACAATTAACTAAAAGGTCAAAATCACATTACGGGTTATAACTCAAGAACGGAGTGTCACAGAACTTTCAGAATTGGTATTATCTACGTCCAATAGTTTTTGAGACTTCTGGAGGTCAAAGGTGACGTGGCAAAATGATTTTTATGTCATGATTTTGACTTTTTACCAATTTTTACCAAACAATGCGGAATGAAGATTTCTCCAATTCTCATAATTGATGTTATTGACTATGACCAATAGTTTTTCAGATCTCTGGAGGTCAAAGGTGACATGTGTCCAAATTAACTTGTGTAACACTGTGTGTGTCAAACATAGACATATCACGCTATAACTTAATCAATACTGGATATATTATTATAATATTACACACACTGACGCATATATACATATAATGAAACTATCAATATTGCAAAAGGTCAAAGGTCAAGGTCGCATTTAGCAGAAAGGTCAAAATCATATTATTGGCTCTAATTCAAGAACAAGTTGTCATAGAAACTGGAGACAGATTGAAAAAGACAAACTGTACAAAACTTTCAAAACGATGTGACGACACCATCAAGTTTTGAACATCATCCACGTCTGATGCTTAAACATGTCTGTGTTTATTTGGATTCAAATGTCATGATGTTAATGTTGTAACGTCAGGGAACTCACTCATTCACCTTTTACAGTTTTCATCCCAGTAAAAGTCAAAGTCATGTGAAGCAGAAGGTGCTGTGTGAAAACGTTCCCTCGTCTGCTTCCTACTAAAGCTCTAAAGTCTGACACTAGGATCAAAGTCCACTTCAGACCACATGAAGCCCAGTCCAGACCCTGAAGGCTGAAACTGGACCTTGATGAAGAACAGGTTCTGGATGTAAAGTGGGAAGAGGGTGAATTCAGGTCGTCTCCCTCTGCACCTGCTCCTGCTTTATTTTCAAATGTGGAACAGAACACTGTACCCTGGATGTCAGCGACCACGTCTGAGCCCTTCTTTTTTCCATGTTTTTCTCTTTCCTCCCTTCTTTTTTCCATGTTTTTCTCTTTCCTCCCTTCTTTTTTCCATGTTTTTCTCTTTCCTCCCTTCTTTTTTCCATGTTTTTCTCTTTCCTCCCTTCTTTTTTCCATGTTTTTCTCTTTCCTCCCTTCTTTTTTCCATGTTTTTCTCTTTTCTCCCTTCTTTTTTCCATGTTTTTCTCTTTTCTCCCTTCTTTTTTCCACGTTTTTCTCTTTCCTCCCTTCTTTTTTGCCAAGTTTTTCTCTTTCCTCCCTTCTTTTTGCCATGTTTTTCTCTTTTCTCCCTTCTTTTTGCCATGTTTTTCTCTTTTCTCCCTTCTTTTTTCCACGTTTTTCTCTTTCCTCCCTTCTTTTTTGCCAAGTTTTTCTCTTTTCTCCCTTCTTTTTTCCATGTTTTTCTCTTTTCTCCCTTCTTTTTTCCATGTTTTTCTCTTTCCTCCCTTCTTTTTTGCCAAGTTTTTCTCTTTTCTCCCTTCTTTTTGCCAAGTTTTTCTCTTTTCTCCCTTCTTTTTTCCAAGTTTTTCTCTTTTCTCCCTTCTTTCTTCCATGTTTTTCTCTTTTCTCCCTTCTTTTTTTCACATTTTTCTCTTTTCTCCCTTCTTTTTGCCATGTTTTTCTCTTTGAAATGTTGTAAACTGTGTGTAACCGTGAATACTGCAGTTGTCATATACGCTATGTATGGTTACAAGCTAATGCTAATGAGCTTGGCTATGTATGGTTACCTGAATAGGCAGCTATGCGCTAATGAAATAATTACCCTTTTACTGTTGAGGAGGTTTAGCACAGGAAGCAGACTGTTTTTGTATTTGCTTTTAAAAATACCTATCTTATTCAAATACCCAACAGACCCATCTGAAACACCATTGATATTAAAATTATTCCCTGACAATTTATGCCCTATTCACACGGGATTAGTACTATCTATGGACCACTGGTAATTTGCAATTACCCCCGTACCTCTGTGTTATTGTGTGGTGCATTTCAACAGGATAAATAAAAGTCTGTAATTCAGACAAATTACAAACATTATGACTGGGTATGCCGTAAGTTCACAACATCCTGTTTGGTCTCAATACATTAATAAGGTATGAAAACAAAGTAAGAATAAAGAGGTAAATGTCATTGGCAGGGATGCAGTCTATAAATTTGCTCCACGCCTTCAAAATAAAAGCAGGGTAAGTGCAGATTAAAACAGTCTCCAGATTACAGACAGGGCAGTTCTTAGCCGAGGCCTTCCCTCTGGAAAATGGCCGACTGAACCTATAGAAACAACTTCAGATAGTTATACATTTAGAATATAAATATATTGAATATAAATATGTGACCATATCTTCCTTTTGCCACATGCAACCACTTCCTCCATTATTCACTCCAGAGAAAGACAAAAGACACGCAATTGAAATCACAAACACAAACATTCGCATTCACACGGGACTTGACTTACCTCTGGACCTCTGTTTTTCGCCCAAACACAGTAGGTAATTTGCGGCAGAATTATTATTTGGTTTAGCTAAAGGTACCTTCAACCTTAAATGATAACTAGCTCGCTACCTAGCCCTTTCAAGTAAACATAGTTTTATTCAAACAGCATGAAGCTTAAACAAATAGTTTTTTAAAACAAATACAAAAACAGTCTGATGTTTGTACATAATGTTATTATTATTGTACATTTTCTTAATTTTTTAAATGTATTTCTATTAATTTTGTTCAGTTTTGTGCAGTGCTTTGTTGTTATTCTATTTTTTTAATTTACATATTTATATTAATTAAGTGCATGTTTATATTATTTTAGTATATTTATCAAATATTTGTAAATGTTTTGTTCCTATTCTATATTTTCTTTGCATTGTTTTTCTTTAGTTCATTTCAGTTCAGTTTGTCCAGTTTCTGTTGTTATTTTTATCATATTTTTAATAACTTGTCACACGTTCAATGTCTCCTCAGGTCCTGATTTTAAACTTCGGTGTGAACGCCATCATTCCATTAACGTTGCTGTGAAATCCTTCATTCCTTCCTTTGACCTTTGACCTTCCACCGCATCATGCCCTGAGGTTAAATTCCCAGCCCCTGACCTTTGACCCTGTGAGTTGCAGTTCAACTTTCCTTACCTGGAGCCCTCTGCGCCTCAGGATACTTGAGTCGTCCATAATTATTATCTCCTGGCTTTGTTTGTTTGGTTTTTTGTTTGGGGGGGGGCTTACTTCCCAAAGCTCCACAGTTTCAGGCGTTTTTCCATCACACCCTGCGCCGTTTGTCCGATGACTGAAACCAACGACGCGTTTAGTCCATTTACAAATGTCAGACTACAGAGGCAGTTTGGTTTCCGTTAACGACACCCCCCCACCACCAACTCCTGACGGTCCAGACGTTCAGGAAAAGTCAAGCGGCCGCAGATTTAATGGGACATTTTCATCCTTTTTTCAGGGGCTGGATGGTTTTAACAGAAACTGAAGCAGCGTCTGCTTTCACTTCCTGTCCACCCGCTGGCTCTTTTGTTTTTGATGGTGGATGAAGGTGCGGTCCTCCAGCCTCTTCACGCGCTCGTCAGCCCAACACGTGTTGTTCTCTTCCTTTCATTCATCGCCCGCCGTGGCCACGCCCCTCACCACTGCCTGCTTTTTCCTCTGACCCCCCCACCCCCCCCCCCCCACCACCACCAGCCTGAAGGCACTCACTCTGTTATTCAGAGGGAAAACTGGCAATACAAATTAATGATGACAATGGGCCCGTCTGGGACAGAGATGAGGATGGGACAGGGGTGGGACTGTTGGTGGGGTGGGGGCGTTCACAGCCCTGAGGCTTAATTAGAAAACCTGGACCCCAGACCGTTCCAGTTTCATCTGGATTATTTTTTTACAACTTCAGAAATGTGGCGATGAGATCCCATGGACAGGTCTGGAACAAATGTACACCACGATGAAGACGAGGAGGAGATGAAGAAAAGGTTGGTTCAACTTGAAAATTCAGCCGACGGTTTGTAAAGATCTACAGCAGGTTTCAACTGTTTTAATTTTCAAAATAAAAAGTTGGTTTTGTCCTAGAAACTCCACAGAACAGGATCCTGGTGGAAACGCTCTAATCCTGCTGATTAGAAAAACGATCCACAGCTGTTGTTCCTGGAACCTGGTCTGGGTTCACATCTGTCCACATATGTCCATGTATATCCACGTCTGTCCACTCTGATCAAAACACTCCTTTAAAAGCTGTGCATTTAATAAAAGCACAATGTCCTGATTCATCAGCGTTTTCCTGGTGGTTCTGTCATAATTGGGTCCGGTGATGAAAATGATGATGAAGATGATAATGATTATGCTGATGGTGAAGGATCTGGGTTCAGATCAAACTGGGTCCTTCGGATCTGTGTGGACGTGGACTGAAAACAACAGCTCGTTTGTTTGCTAGCATTGGTCCAGTGAGCGAGGAGGCGCCGTTTCACATCCATTTCCATGGCAACGGGCCGGCCGGCCTGGATTCCATCTGGTCAACGCCGACGGGAAGGACTGGAGTCCATCACATGGTCTACTCTCTCCTGACACCCTCCTCATCCTCATCTGCATCGTCTTCAGCACTGAGTCTGAATCCAGAGGCAGAGGATCCAGGTCCAGGTCCAGGTCCAGGTCCAGGCCCAAGTCCAGGTCTGTGCTGGTCGTCGTGTGTTCTGTTGTTTCCTCTGATGTGTCTCACATGCTCCAGCTCCTCCTCCTTGCTCTACTGCACACTCTCTCTCTCTCTCTGTCATAAGAGGGGGTGTTCAGCCAATCAGAGGGCAGCAGAGGACAGAGACTCAGCTGGAGATGAATGGAGGCTGGCTCCTCCTCCCGCCCCTCCTCCTCCTACACACAGTCTTTCTGTTATTGTGTTCAGATGAATTAACCATAAGGCTGAAGATGAATTTAATATCAGGACTGGAACACGTCTGTGTCTGATTTTTCTGTTAACGACTGAAAATAATCTGCAGCTGTTCTGTTCAATCACACACACACACACACAGAGATAACTGTATATGACAGTTAACAGACATAGTACAGTGGACCTCTACTTACAAAATTAATTTGTTCCAGAAGTGGTTTCGTACTGTGAATTTTTTGTAAATATTCGCATTTTACATGTAAAAGGTCTGATTTGTTCCAAGGCTACAAATACTACCCTCTAAACGCTTTAAACATTATAAAAAATATACACATTTAATATGAAATATGTGTTAAAAGTCAAAGACAATGTATATTTTAGATGTAATGTATTGGTGTCAGTGGGTAAATATGTCTTCACTGACTGAACATTAAACCATTCAAATGAACCAGACATGTGGGTCATTTTCATACCAGACATGTGGGTCATTTTCATACCAGACATGTGGGTTATTTTCATACCAGACATGTGGGTCATTTTCATACCCGACATGTGGGTCATTTTCATACCAGACATGTGGGTCATTTTCATACCAGACATGTGGGTCATTTTCATACCAGACATGTGGGTCATTTTCATACCCGACATGTGGGTCATTTTCATACCAGACATGTGGGTCATTTTCATACCAGACATGTGGGTCATTTTCATACCATTGGGTTTGATTTAATTGTTACTTTCACCTTCAACAATGTTTGTTGACGGAAGTTTGGTGAAATATCGATCCAAAGACGATTGACTTTGACCACTTTTCATAATCTTCGTAAAATGCACAAGGCGTACGTCATCAAATTGGGAAAGTTGATGAAATGTGTCCAGCATTTCTTTTATTGGTGCTGATGGAATGATGGCTGAGATAGAAAGTCAAAATTATCAGATAAAAAGTCAAAATCATGCTCAGACCTGGTAGATAGACATCTGTATCAAATTTCAGTCAAATCGGTGTTTGTCTGAGCTGTACTTGTGTTGTAGTGGTCATTTTTCCCCAAAACTTCGAAAAATTAACGACACTAAAGCACAAAAACAATGTAATGTTTCCCAAAAATGAAGATAACTTCTGATAAATGGTAAATGTTCTGCACTTCTATAGTTCTTTTCCACCTTAATATTGCTCAAAGCTCTTTACATTAACCTCACATTCACCCATTCACCTTATATATGAATAACCTTAAAAACTAGATCAGTGGTAGAGCTCAGACCTCAGTGAAGCAGCACCAGTCTGTAAAGGTTTGTGTGTTTAGAACTTATTTATAAACTAGTGTTCTGTGTTCACTAACCATTTATTTTATGGCTCATTAACAATCCCTTAGAGGGTTTAAAAACATTCCCAGAAATCCTGGGTCCAGTTTTTCACATATGTCCATTTGAATATTCGACCAAGGTATGACGTCACTCTGACGTTATGTGACGTCGCACAACGACCAAATGTCACATGTTAGATCTAATGTTAAATATGAAGCACAAGATATTGTCTGATTTAACTAAATATGTCAATAACCTGCTTTAAGGTAAAGGTCATACATTTACCAAATATACCATTGGTGCGACATCATGTGACGTCTTTACGTGACGTCATGGAGCCTATGGGTGTTTACTCATCTGAGGTCAGAAGGTCAGACAAAGTGAATGAAAAGAACACCTGATACTATCTGGTCTGGATTCTGAGATATCACCACTGATGTGTTTGAACTGTTGACCTCTGACCTTAATAGGTCAAAATGTAACGGTTTCTTCCTTGAGACATTATCAATCATCTCTGAAAGTTTCATCAAAATCCGTCCATAACTTTTAGTTATCTTGTAGACAAACAGACAAACCAACAAATGCGAGATAAAACATAATTTAATAATTTGTATTTAAACTGAATAACCAGTATTCAGAGATTGCCTAAGCTTGGCTCTAGCTTAAAACTGCTTGTAAAAAAATCATCCTGCTGGAATATTCAGAAATTGTCTGAGTCTAATATAATTTTGTGCCTTCAGTTGTAAAAAAAAAAAAAAAAAAGATATATCAAGGAATACCCAGATTATTGATAACGATATTTCACCTTTCTACTGAGTGTGACTTGACCTATGACTCAATAACTCAGTGTGATTGATTCATAATAGATACATGGGTCAGCCCACACAAATCTTTGACGTAGTAGCCAAATATTTTTATTACGTTACAGTAAGTAGCCAGTTTTATTATTGCAGTCAATTTAAACATAAACTTTAGGGGAAGTTACCTCCATTGATATCAAACACTTTTGGTCAGAGATGATCATGTTGTGCCAATCTCCAGTTTCTATGACAACCTGTTCTTGAATTGGAGCCAATAATGTGATTTTGACCTTTCTGCTAAATGTGACCTTGACCTTTTACAATATTGATGATTTCATTATATGTATATATGTGTCAATGTGTGTAATATTATGATAATTTATCCAGTACTGATTAAGTTATAGTGTGATATGTCTAAGTTTGACACAAACAGTGTTAAATAAGTTAATTTTGCCACATGTCACCTTTGACCTCCAGAGATCTGAAAAACTGTTGGTCGGAGGTGATAACACCAATTATGAGAATTGTATAAATCTTCATTCCGCATCGTTTGGTACCAATCTGAAAGTTCTGTGACCCTCTGTTCTTGAGTTAAAACCAATAATGTGATGTTGACCTTTTAGTTAATTGTGACCTTGACCTTTGCTCAAATGGATCATTGCATCTGATGCACATTAGCTATATATATATATATATATATATATATATATATATATATATATATATATATATGCGCTGTGGAAGACGACTCTGGAGGCCAACTCAAAGCCAATTGCACAAGTGAGCCTCAGATGCAGCATTTACCAAGGAGATGCTCTGTCCCCCCTGCTGTTCTGCATAGGCCTAAACCCCCTCAGCCAGATCATCTCAAAGAGTGGCTTCGGATACCAGTTCCAAAGTGGAACATCCATCAACCACCTCCTCTACATGGATGACATCAAGCTGTATGCCAAGAATGAGCGTGACATTGATTCCCTAATTCACCTCACCCGGATCTACAGCAAAGACATTGGGATGTCATTGGGACTAGATAAATGTGGGCGGATGATATCTAGAAGAGGAAAGGTGATCACAACTGAAGGGGTTGACCTACCTGAAGGGAACATCACAGATGTGCAGGAAAGTTACAAATACCTAGGGATCCCACAGACAAATGGTAATCATGAGGAGGCAGCTCGGAAGTCAGCCACAGCCAAATACCTACAGAGGGTAAGACAGGTCCTGAAAAGTCAGCTGAACGGCAAAAATAAGATCCAGGCCATTGACACCTATGCCCTGCCAGTAATCAGATACCCAGCTGGGATAATATCCTGGCCACTGGAAGAGATACAAGCCACTGATATCAAGACAAGGAAACTCCTTACCATGCATGGAGGGTTCCACCCCAAGTCCAGTGTCCTGAGGCTGTACACTAAGTGAAAGGAAGGGGGCCGAGGACTAGTAAGTGTCAGAACTACTGTCCAGGAGGAAATGGCGAACCTCCAGGAATACATCAAGAAAATGGCCCCCAATGACCAACTGCTAAGTCAATGCCTCAGGCAACAAAAGCCCAGTAAGGTCGAGGAACCAGAGGGGCTATCATGGAAGGACAAACCCTTGCATGGCGTGTACCATCGACAAATTGAGGAAGTGGCTGATATGGAAAAGACATACCAGTGGCTGGAAAAGGCTGGACTAAAGGACAGCACAGAGACACTACTCATGGCTGCACAAGAACAAGCCCTGAACACCAGAGCAATAGAGGCCGGGGTCTACCACATCAGACAGGACCCCAGGTGTAGGCTGTGTAGAGAAGCCCCTGAAACAGTCCAGCACATCACAGCAGGTGTAAGATGGTGGCAGGCAAGGCATACATGGAGAGACATAACCAGGTAGAGGACATACTGTACAGGAACATCTGTACAGAGTATGGACTGGAGGTCAAGGGTCAAGATGGGAGAACCCCCCCAAAGGTGACAGGGACTTCCAGATCCAGACTGACAAGATGGTGATGGCCAATCAGCCTGACATACTGGTGGTGGATAAACATGAGAAGACAGTGGTGGTGATAGATGTAGCAGTCCCCAGTGATAGCAACATCAGAAAGAAAGAACATGAGAAGCTTGAGAAATACCAAGGGCTGAAAGAGGAGTTACAAAAAATGTGGAGTGTGAAGGCAACAGTGGTACTAGTAGTGATGGGGGCACTAGGGGCAGTGACCCCCAAGTTGGGACAATGTCTCCAGCAGATACCAGGAAACAACATCAGAGATCTCTGTACAGAAGAGCGCATTGCTAGGAACAGCTAAGATCCTGCGCAGAACCCTCAGGCTCCCAGGCCTCTGGTAGAGGACCCGAGTCTGAAGGAGACACCGCCCAGGTGGGAGGGGCCTCTGGTAGAGGACCTGAGTCTGAAGGAGACACCGCCCAGGTGGGGCGAGGGGAACATTTTTTTTTTTTTTTTATACACACACATATCTCAAGTATTCATTGAGTTACAGCATGATATGAAAAGTCATAAACAGGCAGTAATTCATTCCCAATGCAAGGCCATTGACTACATTATCCAGCCTGCACTGCAACCAGGAAGTAACTCGTGTGACAGTGAAAGCTCTACAATTAAACAAACAACATTTGATGAAAACCAAGCCGACAATGAAGGATTCAACTCTTTACTGATCTACGATTCATGAAGGTTTGGGGTCAGGGTTAGGCTAACGCTGACCCTGGAGCATATGACAGTTTACACTGAGACGCAGGAATGTTCCCACCTCAAATACCACACAGACCAGTGGAAACAAGTGACACACACACACACACACACACACAATCATTCCATTCAATTATTAGTCCTTTTTTTTTTTGTTTTTTTACAACATACTAAGAGTATTACTATTGTGTGTGTGCAAATGTGTTTTTCATAAAAATAAAAGGTTTGAACAGAGACGTTTATTCATTTATCTTCTGTTGGTGAAGATGCCAACGTCCTGAGAAAAGTCTCACTGTCCTGACGAACGCCTGATGACCTGGTCCATACCTGTTTATAACAACAGGGGGGTAAGAGGGGTAAGAGGGGGGGTAAGAATGAAGCAGCTTTATACAGCAATAAGGAGACAAGAAGAAGAGGGGGCGGAGCCAAACCAGGAGAGAGAGAGAGAGAGAGAGAGAGAGAGAGAGAGAGAGAGGAAGAGAGAGGACAATCAAAGATGACAAGAAGAGGAGGGGGGCGGAGATAAAAAGTCTAAAGTATTTCCTCCTTTGTTTATCATCTCTTGTTTCACTTCTTTTAATAACGCAGTCATTTCTTCTTTTCATTCACACAGGAATCACTTTCTTTGGGCTCATGATGAATAATGAATACGTACTGTAATAAAGTTTAAATGAACACACTGGGAAAAACTGACCAAACAACAGTAACTCTGTGATGAATGAGGGTCAAAGGTCACCAAAAGCATCATGGGTAGCTCCTCCTCATAGCCAATTGGATGATCCGTACAGTATGTACAGTAATGTACATATTTATGTCTCGGGGGTTTGGATGTTGTTTCGTAAATTAAAATTTCTTTCGTATTCAGAGATGAAAAATAAACGTAAAGGTTTTTTGTAATTTGTAGAATTCGTTCGCTGGGTCTGTGGTCAGGTGACGTAAGACTTTTATAAATTAAAAGAAAAAAGCTAATTAAACCAGATGAATTAAACACAGTGTGTGATAATTATGACACTAACTGTTCATTGCACTACACCTGAACCCTTTACTTGGAAATGTCACCTTTAATTCATTTATTGATTATTGATCGGTTTTGTCTGTGGTTTTAACAGATTGTTTTCAACAGGAACATGTGATTTTTAAACATGAACGTCATCAGCAGTTGGTTCTGTTTCGGTTTGGAAAATCATAATTTAGGGTGCTTTCACACCACTAGTTTGATTATTTGCTCCGCACTAGCCAGTGAAATTGTTCCTATGTTTATAAAGATTCCAATGTGGTCCGCTTTCACACCAGCAAACGAACCAAAGTTGGTTCCATTGATGATTCATTTATCTTCCGGTAGAAATAAGCGACAATTTTGAGCCAGAATGTAGCGACACATTCACACATTGGTACTTGTTCTGATAGTTGTTTATTATTTTCTCTGTATTGAACATTTCTAACAAAATATCCAATTTTCGAGTGAATCAAGGCTGCGTCTGGAGAACAACGTGCTTATGCGTTGGAGTCGCCGAAGACGCACAGCGCGTCATTTCAGGCTGAGGAGACTCGCTATTTACAGGAATGTGGTCATGTTGACTATGCCACGAAGAACAGGTAGTTTTGACCAAAGGTCGATGGTTTGGACCCGAGTTCACGTTCACACCAAAGGGACCGCACCAAAGCTTGGCATTTGGTGCGGTGTCAAGCAGACTGAGACCACCTCTTTTTGGAGGTCTCGGTCCGCTTGATTTAGTGCGAACCCGAGTGCGATTGATGCTTTCACACCAACGAAAACGAACCGAACCAAGACCTTTTGGTTCGAATGGGTCGTTTAGTGTGCACCAACTCATGTTGGTGTGAAAGCACCTTTACACTTTAGGCCAGGGTTCCCCAATTAGATTTCATCAAGGGCCAAATTCTGACCTGGGCACCAAGCCGAGGGTCACAGCACCTGTGGGGCACACGGCGGCAGGGAGGGGCGCCACAACAGCCCCACTCCAGTGACAATACTGATAATAATGTTGAATCTGCACTTATAGTGAATTATAACATTATTAGTTGTGTCTGGGATTCAGTAATACTATTGGTCAGGGTCACACAAAGACAAACTGCACCCTGGAAACAAAAGTTGACAACCAACCATTTACTAAAAATAAATATTTAGTTATTACAGTCTGCTCTGAAAGTTGACAGATTTATAACAACAGCTAGTTAACTCTAAATACAATTTTAAAAAATATACTTTGCTAGTCTGCTGGAACAAATCAACAGTAATACAACTGTAACAGCAACTAGTTGGACATACTTAAATAATAAATACTAATATATATATATATATATATATATATATATATATATATATATATATATATATATATATATATATATATATTTGTCAAGGGTTCATTTGACTTCAGTGGTTTTTCATTTATTTTCACCCAAATCCAACACCAGCAGTGATGAGGAGTGCACAGTTTTTACAGTGCAAAAATACCCCCAAAAAAAAAACAGGAAAAAGAAAAAATAGTTACAAGAGATCTTAAAACACAATAAAATAAAGTTGGTCTCTTTTACCATTCAGCATAAAAAAAATTATTTCAGCCACACTCTTATTTTGACATTCAAGTGACAGATGTAACCGACAGAATCCAGTCATTTTTCAAAATAAAAGATTGTTCAGACTCGGATAATAAATACAAGAGAAATAATTAATTACTTAATTACGTAATTATTAGGCGGCCCGGTACCAAGTGATCCACGGACCGGACCAGGGGTTGGGGACCACTGCTGAAGTCAATGGTGATGTGTTCAATGAAGCCTGTGAATTATGAGGACATAACAGAGGTCTGGTTCTGCAGCAGGTGTATGTGTGTGTGTGTGTGTGTGTGTGTGTGTGTGTGTGTGTGTGTGTGTGTGTGTGTGTGTGTGCACCTCCAGACGCCCACCACATGGGGCAGAGATGACGGCGCTAATGTCGCAATGTTACAATATTTCAAAAACAGAATAGTTTTGCTCACAAGTTGGTGTGGGCCAGTCTGTATCCACATCCGGCCCGCGGGCCGCCTATTGGGGATCACTGCTTTAGGCATTTGATTATACATGTAATGACCTGTGTGTCCACCAGAGGACACCGCTGAGTAACACACACACACACACACACACACACAAACATTTGAGATTATGTATGTGATTTTCACAATAAAATAAACTAAAACATTTCACCCACATAAACACCTCAGTGTCAATCAGAACATTTTAACAGTGATATTTTCATTCACTTAACCCTTTCAGTACTGTAATAGTTCCACTCAACCTGGCCCTTTTTAACTTTTTTTCTCTATAAATGTGCCAAAAAATGCCCTATCTGAAAGATTTTTCCCCTTTTTTTCAGAACACATGTAGATTTCAAAATATGTACATATTTTCTCATTATTATAAGTTATAGATTATAAAAACAGTGTTTAATAACAAAAAAAGTAAAAAAACGGATTTGAATTTTCATCATGTTTTTCTTTATATTCATATTCAAATAAACAGATCCAACATTTCTGATATAGCAGAAATGTAAATATCCATATTTTACAAATTATCAAAAAGTTTTTTTTATTTTACACTTTCAGGTGCCAAGTTACAGCCTAAAATATGTGTACATTTCCAGGCCGTTTTTTAGGTGCTGTTCCTGTCCAGCTGCAGACACGTCCACATCCTCTTACACACACTGTCTCCTTCTGCCTCTTTCCTGTGTGTTCCTGCACTTGCTTATTTTATTTACAATGACTATTTACAGGATTGGGTATATGACGAATAACACGACGCAAAAACACTCAAAAACACTTTGGAAACAAAAATACTATTATTTACAAATGTTATTTATTATATACAAGCACTAAAACACCACGACAAACTTTCTCGACCGCGTTCCAACTTCTGCTTGACTGACCACAAAGCTCCTCTTTATTCTCTACTTCCTGGATTTTCTTTTGTATATTCTGCGGGAGCTCGGAAGCGCCCACTGCAAGCTACCGTAATGTGTCATATATCACTGGAAAGCTGAGCTTATGGGCTTTCAGAATTGTGTCTCTATCGTAAATAGGTGTGGTCATTTGAATTACGCATGTACTTTCATGTCGCCGGTGACATCGCCGGTTTAGAAGGGACTGTTCACATCTGTTCAACTGACTGGACAGATTCCATCTGGTTCTACCTGGTTCTGGTACCAGTTGTAGGTGTTTTACTAACCAGGACTGGACCAGTTCTAGGTGGTTCTGGTACTAGTTGTAGGTGTTTTACTAACCAGGACTGGACCAGTTCTAGGTGGTTCTGGTACTAGTTGTAGGTGTTTTACTAACCAGGACTGGACCAGTTCTAGGTGGTTCTGGTACTAGTTGTAGGTGTTTTACTAACCAGGACTGGACCAGTTCTAGGTGGTTCTGGTACTAGTTGTAGGTGTTTTACTGACCAGGACTGGACCAGTTCTAGGTGGTTCTGGTACTAGTTGTAGGTGTTTTACTAACCAGGACTGGACCAGTTCTAGGTGGTTCTGGTACTAGTTGTAGGTGTTTTACTAACCAGGACTGGACCAGTTCTAGGGGGTTCTGGTACTAGTTGTAGGTGTTTTACTAACCAGGACTGGACCAGTTCTAGGTCGTTCTGGTACTAGTTGTAGGTGTTTTACTAACCAGGACTGGACCAGTTCTAGGTGGTTCTGGTACTAGTTGTAGGTGTTTTACTAACCAGGACTGGACCAGTTCTAGGTGGTTCTGGTACTAGTTGTAGGTGTTTTACTAACCAGGACTGGACCAGTTCTAGGTGGTTCTGGTACTAGTTGTAGGTGTTTTACTGACCAGGACTGGACCAGTTCTAGGTGGTTCTGGTACTAGTTGTAGGTGTTTTACTAACCAGGACTGGACCAGTTCTAGGTGGTTCTGGTACTAGTTGTAGGTGTTTTACTAACCAGGACTGGACCAGTTCTAGGGGGTTCTGGTACTAGTTGTAGGTGTTTTACTAACCAGGACTGGACCAGTTCTAGGTGGTTCTGGTACTAGTTGTAGGTGTTTTACTAACCAGGACTGGACCAGTTCTAGGTGGTTCTGGTACTAGTTGTAGGTGTTTTACTAACCAGGACTGGACCAGTTCTAGGTGGTTCTGGTACTAGTTGTAGGTGTTTTACTGACCAGGACTGGACCAGTTCTAGGTGGTTCTGGTACTAGTTGTAGGTGTTTTACTAACCAGGACTGGACCAGTTCTAGGTGGTTCTGGTACTAGTTGTAGGTGTTTTACTAACCAGGACTGGACCAGTTCTAGGGGGTTCTGGTACTAGTTGTAGGTGTTTTACTAACCAGGACTGGACCAGTTCTAGGTGGTTCTGGTACTAGTTGTAGGTGTTTTACTAACCAGGACTGGACCAGTTCTAGGTGGTTCTGGTACTAGTTGTAGGTGTTTTACTAACCAGGACTGGACCAGTTCTAGGTGGTTCTGGTACTAGTTGTAGGTGTTTTACTAACCAGGACTGGACCAGTTCTAGGTGGTTCTGGTACTAGTTGTAGGTGTTTTACTAACCAGGACTGGACCAGTTCTAGGTGGTTCTGGTACTAGTTGTAGGTGTTTTACTAACCAGGACTGGACCAGTTCTAGGTGGTTCTGGTACTAGTTGTAGGTGTTTTACTGACCAGGACTGGACCAGTTCTAGGTGGTTCTGGTACTAGTTGTAGGTGTTTTACTAACCAGGACTGGACCAGTTCTAGGTGGTTCTGGTACTAGTTGTAGGTGTTTTACTAACCAGGACTGGACCAGTTCTAGGTGGTTCTGGTACTAGTTGTAGGTGTTTTACTAACCAGGACTGGACCAGTTCTAGGTGGTTCTGGTACTAGTTGTAGGTGTTTTACTAACCAGGACTGGACCAGTTCTAGGTGGTTCTGGTACTAGTTGTAGGTGTTTTACTAACCAGGACTGGACCAGTTCTAGGTGGTTCTGGTACTAGTTGTAGGTGTTTTACTAACCAGGACTGGACCAGTTCTAGGTGGTTCTGGTACTAGTTGTAGGTGTTTTACTAACCAGGACTGGACCAGTTCTAGGTGGTTCTGGTACTAGTTGTAGGTGTTTTACTAACCAGGACTGGACCAGTTCTAGGTGGTTCTGGTACTAGTTGTAGGTGTTTTACTAACCAGGCCAGTGAGTGACGGTGCAGACTGTCCCAGTGTTTGACTCCTCATCCGGATCAGGTTGTTTCCTTCTGGCCCTGCTGCAGATGGTCCTAGTCCTGGTCCTGATGTTGGTCCTAGTCCAAGTCCTAGTCCTAGTCCTAGTCCTGGTCCAGGTCCAGGTCCTGGTCCTAGTCCTGGTGCTCCAGGTGGACCCTGCCAGACCAGTTGACTCATCCCATGCAGACTACTGGACAGAGGCAGCAGCTGTTTACCTGAAAAACAACAACAATCATCATATTAATGTAGTCTTTTATATTAGTGTAGACTTTTATATTAATGTAGTCTTTTATATTAGTGTAGTCTTTTATATTAATGTAGTCTTTTATATTAGTGTAGACTTTTATATTAGTGTAGTCTTTTATATTAATGTAGTCTTTTATATTAATGTAGTCTTTTATATTAGTGTAGTCTTTTATATTAATGTAGTCTTTTATATTAGTGTAGACTTTTATATTAATGTAGTCTTTTATATTAGTGTAGACTTTTATATTAATGTAGTCTTTTATATTAGTGTAGACTTTTATATTAATGTAGTCTTTTATATTAGTGTAGTCTTTTATATTAGTGTAGTCTTTTATATTAGTGTAGTCTTTTATATTAGTGTAGTCTTTTATATTAATGTAGTCTTTTATATTAATGTAGTCTTTTATATTAATGTAGTCTTTTATATTAATGTAGTCTTTTATATTAATGTAGTCTTTTATATTAATGTAGTCTTTTATATTAATGTAGTCTTTTATATTAGTGCAGTCTTTTATATTAGTGTAGACTTTTATATTAATGTAGTCTTTTATATTAGTGCAGTCTTTTATATTAGTGTAGACTTTTATATTAGTGTAGACTTTTATATTAATGTAGTCTTTTATATTAATGTAGTCTTTTATATTAGTGCAGTCTTTTATATTAGTGTAGACTTTTATATTAGTGTAGACTTTTATATTAATGTAGTCTTTTATATTAGTGTAGTCTTTTATATTAGTGCAGTCTTTTATATTAGTGTAGACTTTTATATTAATGTAGTCTTTTATATTAATGTAGTCTTTTATATTAATGTAGTCTTTTATATTAGTGTAGTCTTTTATATTAATGTAGTCTTTTATATTAGTGTAGTCTTTTATATTAATGTAGTCTTTTATATTAGTGTAGTCTTTTATATTAGTGTAGTCTTTTATATTAATGTAGTCTTTTATATTAATGTAGTCTTTTATATTAATGTAGTCTTTTATATTAATGTAGTCTTTTATATTAATGTAGTCTTTTATATTAATGTAGTCTTTTATATTAATGTAGTCTTTTATATTAGTGTAGTCTTTTATATTAATGTAGTCTTTTATATTAGTGCAGTCTTTTATATTAGTGTAGTCTTTTATATTAATGTAGTCTTTTATATTAATGTAGTCTTTTATATTAATGTAGTCTTTTATATTAGTGTAGTCTTTTATATTAATGTAGTCTTTTATATTAATGTAGTCTTTTATATTAATGTAGTCTTTTATATTAGTGTAGTCTTTTATATTAATGTAGTCTTTTATATTAGTGTAGTCTTTTATATTAGTGTAGTCTTTTATATTAGTGTAGTCTTTTATATTAGTGTAGTCTTTTATATTAGTGTAGTCTTTTATATTAGTGTAGTCTTTTATATTAGTGTAGTCTTTTATATTAGTGTAGTCTTTTATATTAGTGTAGTCTTTTATATTAGTGTAGTCTTTTATATTAGTGTAGTCTTTTATATTAGTGTAGTCTTTTATATTAGTGCAGTCTTTTATATTAATGTAGTCTTTTATATTAGTGTAGTCTTTTATATTAGTGCAGTCTTTCTTATTATCAGTTGTGAACCACAGAATACAGGAAGAGCTGACAAAATGAATGAGGCACATGGATTTGATCCAATAAATCGCTCACTGCAACTGTTTGCAGTCGTTGAGGGTGATTTATAAGTGTGTTCTTACATATGTGATTATAACAAGACTAATGGTTTAAGTTGTTACTGTTTCAATTAGAAGATAAACTATCTTTCATGTGAGGCTATCATTGAGAGTAGCTAAAACAACACATCACTGTAGCAGTGCTTAGCATGCTTAACATTAGCAAGACTGTGAAACAGAACAGTCATTTTAGTTGCTAACACCAGCCAGATACCATGACTACCATGACCACGTCTGGAGATGGGTCCCCGGGCGCCGCCCATGGCAGCCCACTGCTCCTCAGAAGGATGGGTTAAATGCAGAGGACACATTTCGTTGTTGTATCTAATAGTAACTCAACTGGATACAGTAACATACAGTTATTAAGGCCGGTGCAGTGTGTTAAATTTAAGGCAGTGTTAACGATTAGCACAATTGTTTTGTTGTCATAAACTCTATGGCTGTCATGACTTTAGCTGTTAGCTTGTTAGCTTGTGTTTCAGACACTCTGTAAATTAAATTGTAGATCGTGAATCGAAATATGTTGTCATTACACCCCATTATAACCAATAGTACACTACATAAACTATATATTTTATATTTGTAGATTATTTAAACTCAATTCTTCTGCTAACACAACATTTAGGAAGACTGTGGTGCTAGCTGCTTCTTAGAAACCCTGCATTGTTGCCATTGACAGGATGGACGGTAGAATGGTATGACAAAAATCTGTACTGTGGACAAAAAAAAAATACCTCATGAGGTATGATACCTTACATATCACCCATTCCTAGTAGACATGTCATATTTTTCTTGCTTAGGGAAGGTTAGTTAACCTTGTTTTTCAGGTTGGAGGGATTCATATTCATCTTTAACTCTGGGTCTTTTACTGTCCCCAAATAAATGGAATCATTCTATTCCGTGTTCCAAAATAAATTTGGGGTATCTTCACTGGTAGGGATTGAAATAAAAACAGTCATCTTAGTAATGCATTCATCCTTATAATCTCTATTTTTGAACTGAGATCTAATAGTGATCTAAGGGGTGGGATTAAATATCTTTTGCTTCTTCCCACTCCTTAGCGAATATACAATCAAAGCCATGTTCTGTTATGTGTTTTTGTTTTTCATGTATGTGTTTTTATATTAGTTGAGTGCAATAGAATAGAATAGAATAGAATAGAATAGAATAGGACACATAAATATGGAAATATTACACAAGCAAATGTGCTCAAAACACAACCCACAACAAGAAAGGCAGTGTAGAGGCTCTGATCACAGCGAAATATTGTGAACGGACAGCGTAACATGTATGAAACAGCAGTGGTGACAACTCTGGATATGGAGACTTCTCCTGATGTGGTCTTGTGTCTGAAGTGCCCCAGTGAATCCTGTTTGGTCCTGGTCTATTAGGTCAGCTATGAATATACTAAGTCTTTTAAACCTGATCCATGTAGATCTTTTATAGTCTACATTTAAAATTGATGTTGGCCTTTAGTTTTACAACATGTTTTATCTTTCCCTGGGTTAGGTGTGACTCAAATGACTCGTTCTGACCCTGATGGAGGCATGTTATTGTCCTGTTGTGTCCAATTAAAGGACATAAGTTCTTCTTTGTGTACCTTGTACCATTCTGCTGGGTATCCATCACTTCCTGGTAATTTATTGGTTCTTAATGAATTCATGGCTTCAATTATTTCCTTTGTTGTTACAGCTGCTGTTAAAACATTGTTTTATGTTTCGCCAATTGATGGTAATTTTAATTGTTTTAAAAAAGCTTCTGCTTCTTTTTAATGCAGGTCGTTATCTCCTTTGTTTGTGGGTCTATTATGCTACACATAATGTTCTGTAAGTGCTGTTTTCGTATACATTTTTCTAAACGCTTTGTTGCTTTCGATTTAATTTCATAGTATTTCTGTTTTAAGAATTTATTTTTCCTCTCAACTCCATCTAATAATAGAGCTTTGACCTCTGCCCAAAGATCACATTTGAATTAGATTTTTGTAAATGAATGTAAATATTAAAATAATATTTGAAAATGTATTAATTATATTCCTTTGAAAATGCCTCACTAACCTCAGCATCAAAATGAAATATTATATTCAGTCCACCAGGGGGCAGTATTCAGTCAAATATGTCAAATGTTTGAACTCGACACAGATGTGTTTATTTGTGGTATAAAAATTGTGAAAACTTGTTCTGTGTCATTGTTGATTTGAGATACGGATATGAACCGTGATTTGTCACCACAAAACATTTACAGCCACATTCACAAAAGTAAAATAAATAAGGAGAACATATACAGGTTCAAATATTAAGAGCTGCCTAATATTCATTCAAACGTCTCTTTTTTTTTTTTTATAACAATCAAATTATATTCGAATGTCAAAAGTCAAAGCCCTAAATAATAGTCTTTCATTTACCATTCCAGAGTATTGTTAATATCTTCATAAATCCTAGGATTATTTGTGAATTCATATTCCTCCTCCAATTCCCTGAGTTGTTTGTTTTTTTCTGTATTCCTCAGTCTTTCTTTTCTTCATTAATGAGCTATACATTATTACTTAACCTCTTCAGGATTGCTGGGTTTACTTTTCCATCATCATTTTCTCGTATATAGTTTCTTCTTCTTTTTTCTGATTCTTCAACTGTTCATTATTATTTAGTATTTCCACATTTAATCTCCACACTGTGTTTCTTTCTTTATTTCCCAACTGTAATTTTAAATATAGGGGATTATGGTCAGATACAACTGCTGCTCCAATCTTACATGCCTGTATTCTACATGGATCTTATATATTTACAAAGAAATTATCGATCTTTAAATTAACTTCAAGATACTTAAAATTATGAGATAAAAAGTCTACATCTTTATGATTTTCTGAGAACCAAGTAAATTCTTTTTCATTAGGGTTAAAGCATCTACATTTTTCAGTCTTTCCCATTTCTTTCAATGAAACTTTGGTGAATCGTGATAGCTCTGGATCATATCTCTTTAGACCCCCACGTATTAGACGTCCTTCCATTCCACTTGCTATGCTATTAAACAACATACACATTAACTAATGTGTCTAACTGCATGTCCTGCCTTCCTTTTACTCGTAGATCTTCCTTCATTAACTCTTATTTCTTTCATAAATTCAAATGTCATAGTATTTGAGATTAGAATAATGACTCCTCTCCTATGTCCTTTAGTATGCATTCTTCTAACCTTATTCTGTCGGGTTCCGACAACATGGCGGAGGGGGCGTGGCCTGAGTCAGGCTGTTAACATGTATGGTTCAGACAATATGGCGGAGGGGGCGTGGCTTCAGTCAGGCTGTTAACATGTATGGTTCAGACAACATGGTTGAGGGGGCGTGGCTTCAGTCAGGCTGTTAACATGTATGGTTCAGACAACATGGTTGAGGGGGCGTGGCATCAGTCAGGCTGTTAACATGTATGGTTCAGACAACATGGTTGAGGGGGCGTGGCTTCAGTCAGGCTGTTAACATGTATGGTTCAGACAATATGGCGGAGGGGGCGTGGCTTCAGTCAGGCTGTTAACATGTATGGTTCAGACAACATGGTTGAGGGGGCGTGGCCTTTACCTGTCATGGCCACGCTGCCGCGTCGTGCTCGGCTCTCGTCCTGACTCAACTGTCGGTGCAGCTTGGATTTGGTAGCGGCGGTTGCCGAGGGCGACAGGTCTGGGTTACTGAGCTTCCTGAAGAGGAGAGGGGGCGGAGCCGAGAAGTCCTTCTGCAGAGAAGAAGAAAAAACAGAGTCATTAAATGTGTCACAGAAAAACTTCTACTGTTTGACATTTTAATATTTTATTTTCAACCACTCTCTATTAATTAAACAAACAAAAGAAAAACAGATATAAAGAAAATGATCAGAAACACAACGGCTCATCATGACGGTAAAGGAGCTGTCTCCATGGCAACAGCTGTGGCTCTAACCACAGCATTAGAGTCAGGCCTGTTTTAGTGATAGGACAGGAAGTGGATCAGCTGGGGCAGGAAGTGGATCAGCCAAGACAGGAAGTGGATCAGCTGGGACAGGAAGTGGATCAGCTGGGACGGTCCAGTTGGATAAATAATCAATGATGTAATTTTCTGCGCAATCAGAAGCAGAGTAGCTGGTGTGGCCAGAGCTGCTTCATACGCTGACTCGGCTGTCTGCCAATTTGTTTAATTTAAGAATATCTTTGCTTAATTTAAGATTTAATTTTTGCTTAATTTAAGGCATTTTTGGTTTAAATGAAGATATTTTTTGCTTAATTAAAGATTTTTTTTTGCTTTAGTCAAGACATCATTTGCTTTATTTCAAACAGTTTTTGCTTACAATTTTTTTTTCATGCTCCTTTTGGAATCTGATGGTTCACCCAGCGTTACCATGGTGATGGCTCACCCAGACTTACTGACACATGTTCCTTTGACAAAGGTTTGTCACCTCCACTGGCTGCATACTGTATTCACACAAAACAACAAAAAGAACCAGGGACCCAGAAAAAGGCGGTCCATCTGATGTTGGATGGACTTTAGCGTCACCCACATGGGGTGAAGCCCCTCCCACATTGCAGTGAATTTGCAGTAGCATTAGCATCTACAAGAGACGATGGGGCCACAGCAGCTGCTGCATAAACTGGAAACATTTGTTGGATCAAACTGGTTCATGTGTCTCTGTGGAAATAAAGCCTAGATTTTTTTACTGTATGTTTTCAGAACAAGCAACGGCACGAAACCTAGCTGGATGTTACTCTGGTAAATGTAAACACACAGAGAGCAAGAGGGGAGGGGCGAGTGTTCCTTCACACATTCTGAGCCAATCACAGACGCCTCATCAGCGCGTCATGGACATGTATGAGGAAGTAGAAGTAAACTCTGTTGTTCCACCTCGTCATTTTTCTACCGTGAAAAAACAACTGGAAACAAAACACGTTTTTATAAATAGAACCAACACACAATGAATCCAATAACAATGAAGAACAACAATATTAATAAAATAACGACACCTCCAATTTACTAATTTTTTTGGTTAATTTAAAAAACATTTCGCTGAAATGTTTTGCTTCTATTTTTTGGCGGCTGTGGTTCAGTTCTAGAGCAGGTCGTCCAATGACCGAAAGGTCAGCGGTTCGTGTCCCGGGTCTGGCTGTCCACATGTCCAAAGACACTGAACCCTTTGTTAGTCTCCCAGTAGGACTGACAGAACCTTAGAACCTACTGGTGTATGAGTGTGAGTGAATGGGTGAATGTGAGGCTAATGTAAAGAGCTTTGAACCATGAAGGTGGAACAGAACTACAGAAGTCAAGAGCATTTAAATTCAGACATTTTGTTCCTTATTTAAGACATTTTTGCTTATTTTAAGAAATGTTTGAACACGGAGATGTATTTTTTCCCCTGTAGGGTCAAATCAGGCGAACTACAGAATTTATTTGATCCAAATTAACATGGGAGTGAATGGAGGCTGAGACCAGACATCACCCCAAAATACTGAGTCTCATTTAAATTCCAAGTGAGCTGGATCTTCAAAACCTGGTTTATATTGTTCCTAGGTAGTATGACTACATTTCTGGAAAGTTTCATTCACTTGCTGTTTATCGTTTCTCATATTTTGCCATTTTCATCAAAGCAGCTCCTATGCTGCACCTAGACACAGATGATGTGCCATATATGGAGGTGATGGGGGCGTGGCCGCCACGTGCAGTCTCTGCCAGCTGGATGAGAGGCAGACAGAGTTCTGGAAGAAATTCAGAAAATAAACTAAAATTGCCATATCTCCCAAACCGTATATATTGGATTTCGAATATTTTTAGTGTGACGACTTCTGCTCATGTCCCCGATTCTCCCAATATGTCATATGTAGCGGAAATTTTAATTTTAATTTTTAAGTTTCGGTGATCGCAAATATCCTGGCATGAAACAAAAAAACTACAAGAGATACAAAAAGAATTTTTACAAGTTTTATGTTGCTCAGTTAGCTCTATCCATTGTACTATTTTTCCATCTCTGCAACAAACGGGTTCGGAGGAGTTAATTTTTTACAATTTCCAAACAAGTCCAGATTGTGAACTTTCTGTAGGAGATAGACCATAAGTACCAGCGTATGAATTTTTCGGCCGGTTACAAGGGAACTTTTGGCATTGGTTTCATGTCTCTACTTCAGGATTTAGATTTTCGAGGCTTTTACTTTGAAAGGCAAATTGTCAACTTCCTGTCCAAGATAGGTGGGTGGTATCAGCATATGAAATGTTGGGCTCCATGAGACGCACGCTGGCACATGCATCTCATCTTTCTGCGACATTCCTGAGGCTCGTTTGGGTCATTTTAGTGATTTTTCTGGAATTTTCTGTGCGTTTTCTCAATAAAATGTATATTATGGGATGGAATCACATTTTTTCTTCATATTTAATGAAATGAATTTCCTTTCATTTCCTTGCGTGCATGTTAAGGGGGTCAACCGGCAGTCTAAAGAGGCATAGACCAGAAAAAGCGTTTTTGCCAAAAATTTTCGAAAAAACGCAAATATCCATTGCGATATCTCTCAAACCGTACATCTAATTTAACGACGATGTGAATTTATATTTAACCCTCGAGTAGACCTGAATATATATTTCACCCTCGTGGGGACCTGAATTTATATTTAACCCTCATGGGGACCTAAATTTATATTTAACCCTTGTGCGGACCTGATTTTATATTTCACCCTCGTGGGAACCAGAATTTTGGTCCCCATAGTGTGACTGTAAACATATCAATGTCCCTATAAAGATAGGAATACACACACACACACACTTCAGATAGTGACTTATGGTTCATTCTGTCAAATAATGAACAGTTCATCAGTTGAAGCCAGAACACACACAGGCCAGTACAGTGTGTGTGTGTCTCTGTGTGTGTTTCACATCATTTTGGAAACTGCTGCTGTTGCTATGGTAACGCAGCCTGCCCGGGCTCGTTCTCTCCCTCCCCCTCAAACATCTGGATGAAGCCATAAAAACACACTGTTGTTCCAGATGTTCAGTCAAAGCTTCTGTTAATTTCTCTACAGTCAAACCTGAACCACACCCACCTGGAAACACACACGCGCACACACACACTCACACATGTACGCACGCACATGCGCGCGCACACGCACACACACACACACACACACACACACACACATTCAGCATTTTTCAGTTTTGTTAAAACTTGTCAGAAGGCGACGTCAGACCACGAGGAAATGAGAACTGATGGAAACAAGAGACGGAACATGTAACAGAACAAGGAACAGAACCCATAGATTTACAATTTATCTACTTTGAACCTTGAAAGCATGTTACATATTTTTGTTTTTACTCATTTTACTGGATTCAATTGATAACATGTTATTTTCACATCTAATAAAAAGTGAATGAGTGCAGCTCATAAACTCAACAACATGGACAGATCCAAAACCGTAAAAGCAGAACGTCAGAAGGATGAAGGAACAGAAGCCCCTCCCACCAACACCTACAGCCCGTCCCACCACCAAACATTTGTACAGCAGTGTGACACTGGAGGCAGGAGTGACTGGTTGAAAACTGGAGGCTTTTTATCTTTGCGTCACTGAGATAAAAAGTCAACATTATGAAATAAAAAGGGGCGGCCATGGGTCAGTTGGTGGAGCAGGTCATCCTGTAACCGAAGCTTGGTGGTTGGAATCCCACTCTGTCCTAGTCGGTCCATTGTGTCCTTGGGCAAAGACAGTTCACCCTCCTTCCTCCAGTGTCATTCACACTGGTCTATGAATGTTTGGTGGTGGGAGGGGCTGTAGGCACAAAATGGCTGCCACGCTTCTGTCAGTCTGCCCCAGGACAACTGTGGATACATATGTAGTTTACCACCACCAGAGGGAGCATGTGAGAGTGAATGAATAATGGATCACCAATGTAAAGTGCTTTGAGTGGCCAAAAATCCACTATATGAATCCAATATATTATTATTATTAAAAGTCAAAATTGTGAGATAAAAAGTCAAAATTATGATAATTTTGACTTTTTATGTCATGATTCTGACTTCACTTAATGCACCTTAGAGTGTGAAGGATATGGTATGTTCGTAAAAGGTTTTAATTGTCTTCAGAAAAGTTAAAGACAGAAAAAATGTCAACAGTAACAGTGGGTCTGTAAGGGTTAAAGGTCAACTTTAGTCAATCCCTAAAGTTTATGTAAATAGGTTGACTAGATAAGGACACATTTGGATAAAAACGTTAAAATTTAATGCATTTTACTTTCCACTAATATTTAACTTTATTTTACAGATATGATGAAACGCAAATATAACTCCCATGTAAATATGTTTAACCATATTTTAAAATACATTTTATAAAGTGATGTCACAATATGCAAATTCTTAAAGTAATAAATAAAAAATTTAAATGGATTTCCATCAAATAAAGTGTCCCATAAAAGGAAAATGTGCGAGTGAGAACCCACTTCCACTGTGGAACCAGAAGTTACGCAACGCCTGAATGTGTGATGAATTTGACCTTTGACCTGAAACAACACTGTTACAACATCAGATTAATCACATGTGTGTGAGCAGGATTATGTTGCATCACACACACTTCCTGTCTGAGCTTCTGTCTGTTCCCAATCTGAATACAGCAGCAAGGAACTCTGGGAAAACTGTCTGGGCTGGGCCGCAGCAAGGAACTTTAGGAGTTTTATTTGATCCAGATCTTTCATTCAAAATGCACATTAACCAAACATACAGAACAGCCTTCTTTCACCTGTGCAACATTAGCCAAAATTAGGAATATTCTGTCTAAAACGACTGCAGAAAAATTAATTCATGCATTTGTTACATCACGATTAGATTATTGTAACTCCTTACTTGTAGCGTGTCCTAAATATTCCCTAAAAAGCTTCAACTGGTTCAAAATGCAGCAGCAAGATTATTAACAGGATCAAATAGAAGAGAACACATCACCCCTGTGCTCCAAACCCTGACCCCTGACCCCTAACCCTATCACCCCTGTGCTCCAAACACTGACCCCTGACCCCTAACCCTAACGCCTGTGCTCCAAACCCTTCATTGGCTACCAGTTGAATTTAGAATTAAATTTAAAATCCTCCTCCTTACATATAAAACCATTAATGGTATGGGCCCCTCTTATCTTAAAGATGATCTGGTTCTGTACCAACCCAATAGAACCCTTCATTCTCAGAATGCAAGTTTATTGAAAGTTCCTAGGGTTTGTAAAAGTACAGTAGGAGCTAGAGCCTTTAGTTACCATGGTTACTGTCTTATGGAATCATCTTCCCTTTAATATTAAAGACGCCAACACAGTCTCTACATTTAAAATTAGGCTGAAAACATTCCTGTTTGAGAAAGACTATGATCAGGTTAGTTAAAAAATTATGTGGTGTATGAGTCACAGTTCAGTCTAGGCTGCCCTAGGAGTTAGAATGCTGGGGGAAGTACAGACACTGAGTTCTTTCTTCTCTTTCTCTCTCTCACACCTGTTTCTGTCATTTTTATAACCTAACTTTCATACCAAGTCTGTTCATGACTAGTCACCTGGTGTCCCCTTTCCCCCCTCCCCCCCTGGGGGGAGTGATGGCTCTCCTGACAGTGTCTGCGTGGGAGCCATGGACGACAGGATCTGCAGTGTCTCGCCTGTGCCGACCTGTGACCCCGGACCCCCGCCCCTGCCTGTCTGGACCAGCCCCCCCATTTATAAATGGACGTTCATCTATAGCCTGTCCGTCCATGGGAGTGGATCTGTCCTTCAATGTGGTTCTCCTCAAGATTTCTTCTTTTTCCCACTGGGTTTTGAAGTTTTTTCTTGCCGAGAAGGAGGGTCTAAGGTCAGGGGATGCCTGGGACTTTTCATGTATCTCTGTAGTTGATTGTGTTTTTGTAAAGCCCTGTGAGACTTTTTTTTTGTGATTCAGGGCTTTATAAATACAATTTTATTGAATTGAACTCTGGGAAAACTGTCTGGGCTGGGCCACAGCAAGAAGGTGAACTAAAAATAATGGAATTTTCTCCCAAAACCACAGTGCACCTTATGTATGGATTAATTGTGGTTGTGCTTAGTGACTGGGAATTGTGACTTTTTTTATCTCATAACCTTGACTTTTTATTTCAGAATTTAGTCTTTTTAACTCATTTGGACTTTTTCGCATAATTTTGACTTTCTCACAATATAGAAATTAATTAAAGTAAATGTATTTCCATGAAATGATCCAAAAGTGTCCCATAAAAGGAAGATGTGTGAGAACTCCCACTGTGGAACTCTGGGAGAAATGAGTTGGGGTAAAACACAGAAGACATTTAACACATGAAGGAGGGGCTTAATGTCCTCAGCCAATCACACACACTGGACAACCACAAGGTCCAAACTGGGTTCCTTAGTCCGTAGACCCTCCCCCTAAGGACAGGGAGAGGAGGTAAGGACAGGGGGAGGGTCTATCATAGACATAGCATACCTAGATCCAGCATTGAACGTAACCACCCACAGGTGATGACGAGCTGTGGAGCCGCCATCGAGTGATGATGCGTTCAATTCAGTGAAATATATTTGACAGGACAAACACACCATCTGCCCATTTTATTAACAATACTGTTAAAACTGAAAACAGGTTTCCACATGTGTTATGTCATACGTGTAACTATGATTAAGGACATATGTTTGGGCTTGTTTTATTAGTCATAGGTGGTTTAACATCACAGAATTTTCTGATATGAAAAGAAGATCAGTCTATGTAATGAATGTACGAGACGATAACACTAAAGAACTGGACGCAGTAAAAACTATGACTGAGCCAACAACGGATCTGAATACTAGTGAGAAAGTATCTGAATACTAGTGAGAAAGTATCTGAATACTAGCGAGAAAGTATCTGAATACTGCTGAGAAAGTATCTGAATACTAGCGAGAAAGTATCTGAATACTGCTGAGAAAGTATCTGAATACTGCTGAGAAAGTATCTGAATGCTGCTGAGAAAGTATCTGAATACTAGTGAGAAAGTATCTGAATACTACTGAGAAAGTATCTGAATACTACTGAGAAAGTATCTGAATACTAGTGAGAAAGTATCTGAATACTAGTGAGAAAGTATCTGAATACTACTGAGAAAGTATCTGAATACTGCTGAGAAAGTATCTGAATACTAGCGAGAAAGTATCTGAATACTGCTGAGAAAGTATCTGAATACTGCTGAGAAAGTATCTGAATGCTGCTGAGAAAGTATCTGAATACTAGTGAGAAAGTATCTGAATACTACTGAGAAAGTATCTGAATACTACTGAGAAAGTATCTGAATACTAGTGAGAAAGTATCTGAATACTAGTGAGAAAGTATCTGAATACTACTGAGAAAGTATCTGAATACTAGTGAGAAAGTATCTGAATACTACTGAGAAAGTATCTGAATACTAGTGAGAAAGTATCTGAATACTAGTGAGAAAGTATCTGAATACTAGCGAGAAAGTATCTGAATACTGCTGAGAAAGTATCTGAATACTAGTGAGAAAGTATCTGAATACTAGTGAGAAAGTATCTGAATACTAGTGAGAAAGTATCTGAATACTAGTGAGAAAGTATCTGAATACTACTGAGAAAGTATCTGAATACAAGTGAGAAAGTATCTGAATACTACTGAGAAAGTATCTGAATACTAGTGAGAAAGTATCTGAATACTACTGAGAAAGTATCTGAATGCTGCTGAGAAAGTATCTGAATGCTGCTGAGAAAGTATCCGAGTGCTGCTGAGAAAGTATCTGAGTGCTGCTGAGAAGCATCTGAATACTACTGAGAAAGTATCTGAATACTGCTGAGAAAGTATCTGAATACTACTGAGAAAGTATCTGAATACTGCCGAGAAAGTATCTGAATACTGCTGAGAAAGTATCTGAATACTACTGAGAAAGTATCTGAATACTGCTGAGAAAGTATCTGAGTACTGCTGAGAAAGTACCTGAGTACTGCTGACAAAAAACCCTTCACTGGCTTCCAGTTGAGTCTAGAATTAAATTTAAAATCCTCCTCCTTACATATAAAACCATTAATGGTATGGGCCCCTCTTATCTTAAAGATGATCTGGTTCCGTACCAACCCAATAGAACCCTTCGTTCTCAGAATGCAGGTTTACTGAAAGTTCCTAGGGTTTCTAAAAGTACAGTAGGAGCTAGAGCCTTTAGTTATCAGGCCCCTGTCTTATGGAATCAGCTTCCCTTTAATATTAAAAACGCCGAAACAGTCTCTACATTTAAAATTAGGCTTAAAACATTCCTGTTTGAGAAAGCCTATGGTCAGGTTAGTTAAAAATTATGTGACTCATATATCATGTATACATGATGTATGAGTCACAGTTCAGTCTAGGCTGCCCTAGGAGTTAGAATGCTGGGGGAAGTACAGACACTGAGTTCTTTCTTCTCTTTCTCTTCCTCACATCTGTTTCTGTAATTTTTATAACATATCTTTCTTACCAAATCTGTTCATGACTAGTCACCTGGTGTCCCCTTTCCCCCCTCCCCCCCTGGGGGGAGTGGTGGCTCTCCTGACAGTGCCTGCACGGGAGCCATGGACGACAGGATCTGGAGTATCTCGCCTGTGCTGACCTGTGACCCCGGACCACCGCCCCTGCCTGTCTGGACCAGTCCCCCTTCCTGCATTTATACATGGACGTTCATCTATAGCCTGTCCGTCCATGGGAGTGGATCTCTCCTTCAATGTGGTTCTCCTCAAGATTTCTTCTTTTTCCCACTGGGTTTGGAAGTTTTTTCTTGCCGAGAAGGAGGGTCTAAGGACAGGGGATGCCTGGGACTTTTCATGTATTTCTGTAGTTGATTATGTTTTTGTAAAGCCCTCTGAGACGACGTTGTTGTGATTTAGGGCTTTATAAATAAAATTGAATTGAATTGAAAAAAAAAAAATCGATTCACATATGTACCTCGATTTTTTGTTTTACGATTTTCAAATACTTTTTTTTTTCAAAAATCACCCCCCACCCCCTATTTACAGGATTCATTTTAAGCTGGGTGCGGAAAAAATGGCCGTGTGTAAAGACTGTATGAGTCACTCAGATGTATTATGTGTGTCATGGAATACACAGAAATCACCTCAGTGAAGGCACACAGATGACAGCTAGCTTATTATGCTATTAGCTTCAACAACACACCAGCATTAAACAGCATTAACTTATGCACAGATAAACAATACACTATGATAATATCTATTCAACTGTTATTAATCTGACCTTGTGTCATTTAAACACAGTAATAAACCAGGAGGATATGAACTAGAGTTGGAAACAGAGCGTGCTTAGCAACAACACAGCGGCGAATTCTAAACACAGAGGTGTTGTGTTCAGGACAGTCGTAACATCTCTGGTGCGTTCAACAGTGTGGGATATCTGAAAAAATGAGTTGTTCCTGAATAAATATATTTAAACAATCAACAGCAGTTAAAGTGTGTGGTGTTTGTAACAGAAGGAAGAGCAGAGCTGGACATGTTCACTTTAAAGTTCACTTTATTATCAAGTATGTTCATTTAAAGGCTCCTGTTTGTGTTGTGTGCAGATAAATGCAGCAGTTTACTTCCTAAACTCTGGTTCAAATATATTACTGCTGAATAAATATGAACTGACTCACATATGATGGAAATATGTCTCCTGATATGATATGTAGGATCATCATCCAGCTTTTTCACCTGGTCTGGTGTTAAAAAGGTGAAAAGTGCCAAATCGAAGAATCACAATTTAAACCGAATCGGCATCTAAAAAAATCTTAAAAGAATTGAAACGGCATGAAAGTATATCATCCCAGGCCTAGTAAATACTGCTGAGAAAGTATAACAAAATGATGGAATTGGGAGGCTGGAGGTATCTTTTTTTTTTTTTTTTTAATGGTTAAGTTTATTAGATTAATTGCACAACAACCCTTATTTCAGTCCAGACACATTTGAATTGATTTGCATCATTTTGACACAAGAGGGAAGAGGAGACACACAATCACATGAACAAAAAACTATTTAAAGGTTCTATGTTTATTTATTAATATTAACTTTATTAAAGGACTCATTCTATGCTTATTTATTAATATTGTTGTTCTTCATTGTTATTGAATTCTTGGTTCTATTTATAAAAACGTTCAGATTGTTTTTTTTCCAGTTGTTTTTTCACGGTAGAAAAATGACTGGAGGTGGAACAACACAGTTTACTTCTACTTCCTCATAAATGTCCATGACGCGCTGATGAGGCGTCTGTGATTGGCTCAGAATGTGTGAAGGAACACTCCCCCCTCCCCTCTGGCTCTGTGTGTGTTTACCATCCCAGAGTAACATCCAGCTAGGTTTGGTGACGTCACTTGTTTTGAAAACGTGCAGTAAAAAAACAGTCTTTATTTCCACAGAGACACATGAACCAGTTTGTGCAGCAGCTACTGTGGCACCATCTTCTCTTGTAGATGCTAATGCTAATGCTACTTCAGATTCACTGCAACGGGGGAGGGGCTTAACCCCACGTGGATGATCCCAACGTCCTGGTGACGTGTAGTGGACAGACTTTTACTGAGTCACTCGTTTCTCCGTTTTCTGTGAATGATGGTAAACCCACCAGTGGAGGGGACACACCATGCAGCGTGTGTTGGTAACTCGGGTTGACCGATCAGATTCCAAAAGGAGCGTGTAAAAGTGGTGTTCTGCGGAATGACACCTTTAAAGGCACTGACATGTCAAACAAACCAGCTGGTTAAGGTTATAAGGGTCTGTGCATGTGGTCCCTACATTACATTTATGTAAAGTTTGTACAATGTTTGCACTTGACACTTTACAGAACATAGAATATATTCATCTGTATAAAAAAAACTTAAATATTCAAAATCTAACAGATAATAAAAGTAATACTGTAGGAACCACCTTCATCACCCCTCCAAGATGGCTGCCGTAGTTCTAGCATCCCAGCAGCCAATGATGGGTCTATGGTATGCTATGTCTATGACCATCATCTTCCTCTTCTTCACTCTGCTGCAGTGACAGTGCATCATCATCATCATTCTGCTGCAGTGACAGTGCATCTTCATCATCATCTTCTTCACTCTGCTGCAGTGACAGTGCATCTTCATCATCATCTTCTTCACTCTGCTGCAGTGACAGTGCATCTTCATCATCATCTTCTTCACTCTGCTGCAGTGACAGTGCATCTTCATCATCATCTTCTTCACTCTGCTGCAGTGACAGTGCATCTTCATCATCATCTTCTTCACTCTGCTGCAGTGACAGTGCATCTTCATCATCATCTTCTTCACTCTGCTGCAGTGACAGTGCATCGTCATCATCATTCTGGTGCAGTGACAGTGCATCTTCATCATCATCTTCTTCACTCTGCTGCAGTGACAGTGCATCTTCATCATCATCTTCCTCTTCTTCACTCTGCTGCAGTGACAGTGAATCTTCATCATCATCTTCATTCTGCTGCAGTGACAGTACATCTTCATCATCATCTTCCTCTTCTTCACTCTGCTGCAGTGACAGTGCATCTTCATCATTATCATCTTCCTCTTCTTCAGTCGTAGCCTCAGGTCAGAGCTAAATTTAGCAGCAGATAATCGTCATGGTAACGCAGCAGCATTTGTGATGTCAGCCAGATGAAGACAGGTGTTGGTCTGACACTGAGTCCAATCGACAGATTCATTTATTTTGTCATTAATTCATCTGTTTTTTTCATTACACCTAAAAACTGCTGAGAACTAGAAAAGCTCTGAGAGCGCAGACCTCTGCCAAGGCAGACCCCCGCCCCTTTGAATGAAAAGAGGTCTGTCTGTCTGTCTGTCAGCAACATTACTCAAAAAGTTACGGATGGATTTTGATCAAATGTTCAGGATGTGTTATTACTGTGACAAGGAAAAAATGATTACATGTTGGTGGTGATCCACAAGAGATCCTGGATTCTGAATCACTTTGAAACTTTACATTGTGGTAAATGGAGAATAAATTTCAATTCTTTTCAAATCGTCAGCCCTTCATCATGTAACCCACATGAAGAAGCTTCTGTGATGCAAGGTTTAAGTTGAAGGATATCGATCTTTCTATCCACAAAGGAAACGACGCTGCTGCACGTTAGCTTAGCATCAATGAATGTATAGTGAGACATTGGAGGTCACAGTAGGAAGAGCTCATGCAATGACAAAAGTCAAAAAAAGCTTTCAGAGGACATAAAAGCAGGTGGTCTGAACTTACTGATAAATACTGGTTATTTTTTTTCCTATTGGTTCTGTTCTGTTTTAATCAGCAAAGTTGATGCTGTGATAAAAGACATTGTTAGGAAAATAATCTGTTCAGGTACAAACATGTAACTACATTTACAGCTCAAAATCCTTCTGTACATGCAGTAATTATATGATTTTTCAACATAGATATCTGCGTCTTATAACCTGGTGCAGCTTGTATATTCTTTTTTTTTTTTTATTATATTTTTTAAAATACAGCAGATGCAGCATATATACAGGTGCGGCTTATAGTCCAGAAATACTGTATATGACTGTTGGGTTTGTCTTCTATTTACATATTTATATTATACTTATATTATATTTACTGTATATATCTATTGTGTTTTTGTCTATACACTGAAAAAAGTAAAACATTGAATCAACTAGGTCACACATCAAAACATCTAGTTGAGTGAATTAAATTAAAGTAACCCTAACCCTATGCAATTCCATTTGGTTCACTCAACTACAATTTTTATGCGAGATAAAAAGTCAAAATTCAAGAAGAATTTTAAAGTTGATTCGATGTTTTTTCAGTGGAGTTACTGAGGAGAAAACAGGATGGTCGGAAAGCTTCATTTCTGGATGTGAAGCAAAGGTCAACGACCTCCAATCAGAGAACACACACACACACACAGTCAATTTGGACAAAACAGGCGATGAAGCATCAACTAGGGTATTGTGACACAGAGGGGGCGTGTCTTCATTAGGGTTGCATCACTGTTTACATTCAACGTGAGTGTGTCGTGTTTTCAGTGTGTTCAACTAATAACGGACAATATGTCTGTGTATATTCCTATCTTTATGGGGACATTGATATGTTTTTACAGTCACACCATGGGGACCTCTGACACGGTGGGGACCAAAATTCAGGTCCCCGTGAGCAGGGGTCCAGACTAACTTTTTCACAGGTAGCACTGGTGCCACCTAGCTTTTCATTTAGTAGCATCAAAAAAATTAGGTAGCACCATATTTTTCATTCCATAGTGTTTTATTAATGTTATGTTTATGAAAGGTAAGGGATTAATTCTATTATTTTGGAGAAAAGAATCTCCTCCATAACCGTACACACTCACCTTCCCATCAAGCATGCGTGCATGCTGCTGGCCCCACCCCAAACCCTGAAGGGTCCCAAAGTGGACAGATTGTTTTGTCTTTTTCTGTGGACCACTATCCATTCATTATGAAAAAAATAAATACATTCAGTGAGGTTTTGTATGTTCTTTTATTTGGGTCATTCCACCGAATCGGTACATATTGTGTCCCAGAGAAATAAATGGCCATAAAATCATAACAATAACAAATATATGCATAATTTTAAAACAACATTAACATAACTTTTGTCACCAACCTGATCTTAAAAATAAGGTACTTGATTATTATTTTCCATTTTTGTTGATAAGGTGTGGATTGTGGCCAGTCCCCGACAGTAAAAGTCATCTTTAAGGCGTCTTTGTAGCTGAGTATATGTAAATACACACACAGCCTCAGCTACCGTGTGTAATCCGTACGAGTTACTCACTGGTTTTTTTTTTAATATATTTTAAATTAAATAAATGTAACAAAAATATACACTATTTTGTGCTACAAAGAACTTGGGGAGGTTGTCTGTTTAAATATAATAATTCAATTGAAAATTGGCAACATTTCAGGTCTATAAACTCTTCGTCAGGCCAAAATAAAAGAAAATATACCAAAATAATTAATAAATCAAAGTGTCAGACAGTTTTGATAGAAAAATTGGCATTTGAAGCTGCTGTAAAAAGGACTTGGCTCAGCTCCGTTTGGATGTTAGAGGCAGTCTTCCTACTGAAACTGCTTTGTTAATTATTTGGAGCGCGCTACGTGCATGTTACGTGCACTGCTGTGCACGTAACATGCACAGACCGTAACAGGTACAGACAGACAGGTAGGCAGACAGGGAGCAGAAATAGGACTCGCATGAATGAGACAGAAAGTAAAATTGTATTATCAACCACTCCATTAATGCACTAACACAGCCCAGTAAGAGGAAACTAAATTCCACTAGTCCTAGTAGCAAGTAACACTGGAGCAACCTCATTAAAATTTAACTCGCACCTTAATAAATTAGGTCGCATATGCAACCTATTAGGTCGCACTATGGAGCTCTGCCCATGAGGGTTAGATATAAATAAGGTCCCCACTAGTAATAGAAATTGTATGGCCCTATAAATACATTAGTTTATTTCCAGAAGTCCCCATAAAGCATGAGGGAAACAAGTGCAAAGTGAAACATGTATTTTTCAAAGGTTTGAAGATGTTTACGTTACTGTATTTATAATGTATGTTGAATGAGTGACAGAAGGATGGAGCAGGACGTCGACAGATGCAGGTGCCAAACCAGTCCGCTGTGGTGAAGAAGGAGCGAAGCCACAAGGCGAAGCTCTTGATTTACTGCTCGATCTATGTTCCAACCCTCACCTATGGGGAGCTTAAGTCCCCGCCCCTTCCAGGAGGCTCATGGGGCCTGAGATCACAAAATGAATTAATGGTATTCAATGGGAAATAAAATTCTAAAATTGTATCTGGTAGGGGTGGGAGAAAAAAAAAATCACATATGTATCATGATTTTTTCGTTTTCCGATTAAAGAAAAAAAATGGTTTTGTTCAAAAATAAAAAAATGTTCCCATATTTACAGGATTCATTTTAAGCTGGGTGGGAAAAAAATGGCCGCGTGTAAAGACCGTAGACGACTGTATGAGTCACTCAGATGTATAATGTGCGTCATGGAATACACAAAAATCACCTCAGTGAAGACACACAGATGACAGCTAGCTTATTATGCTATTAGCTTCAATATCACACCAGTGTTAAACAGCATTAACCTATGTACAGATAACCAATACACTATAATAATATCTATTCAACTGTTATTAATCTGAACTTGGGTCATTTACACACAGTAATAAACTAGGAGGATATGAACTAGAGTTGGAAAAAGAGGGTGCTTAGCAACAACACAGCGGCGAATTCTAAACATGGAGGTGTTGTGTTCAGGACCGTCATAAAATCTCTGGTGTGTTCAACAGCACGGGATATCTGAAAACTTAGAGAAAATGGGTTGTTCCTGAATAAATATATTTAAATAATCAACACCAGTTAAAGTGTGTGGTGTTTGTAACAGAAGGAAGAGCAGAGCTGGACATGTTCACTTTAAAGTTCTGTTCTGTTAACCAACGGCTGATTCATTTGTCAGTAAATCTTGTTAATAATTTGGACTACACGCCTGGAGAACATGTGACATCACCACAGACTCCCCACCACAGTTGAGCGGAGTGTGACGTCACATCCTCCACTCATTTCAGTCTAACCCCACATAAAACCTAACGTCAAGTTCGGTTCTGATAAAAAACGGATGGTCTGCCTATGACACATCAAATATTTATGATTAACCACTATCAATTTCAGGCACTTGTCAAATGGAATCAGAATTTAGCTCGACTCGCTCCATTCACTCCCATTCAACTTTTGTGAGCACCCATGGACCAAAACTAGAAGGGCTGGATTAAGCCTCTCCATGGTCATGACCAAAAGAGTGCTATTACAGGTACAAGCGACCAAAATGAGGTTCCTTCACAGGGTGGCCGGGGCTCAGCCTTTGAGAGGGAGGGACTGGGGGTAGAACTGCTGCTCCTCCACATCCAGAGGAGCCAGCAGAGGTGGCTCCTCTAGTGAGGATGCCTCCTGGACGCCTCCCTGGGGAGGTGTTCTGGGCATGTCCATCTGGGAGGAGACCTCAGGGCTGATGCAGGACACGCTGAAGAGATTATATCTCTGGGCTGGCCTGGGAACGCCTCGAGATTCCCCTGGGGTAAGGGAAGTCTGAGCTGCTCTACTGAGTCTGGATAAAGCGGAAGACGACACGTACGAGTACCAATATATTTTGACCTATTTTTTATTATTATTATTATTTATTAATCATTTATTTTTAATTTAATTTATTTTCCAAAATATATATTTATTTTATTAAAAACAGATGTTTACACTCACTACCCAATGGCTATGTGATTACCAACTTGGTGCTAATGAGGCATGGAAATTAATCTTTAAGTTCTGTGACCCTCCATTCTTGAGTTACAACCCATAATGTGGTTTTGACCTTTGACCTTTACTCGAATGGATCATTGCATCTGATGCATTTGAATGGTGATAAATACTTATTAAAACAGAAAAGCAGCTCTGGATTAACTCTGGTGCAGTGCATTGTGGGACGTTTTATGCCCAGGTTGGAGTTCCTCAGGGTTGATCATTTACCCAGAGACAACGGTCAAGGTTGTGATGACGACTGCACTCGGCTTGACATCGGCACATCACCATGGGAACAGGAGCAGGGAGGAGGAGGATGCTGGGAAACACCAGGCGGTGATGGATGAGGTTGATTAAGGACGTCCTGCTGGAGCTCGGTTTCCACGGTTACAGTGACAAAGAGCCAAACTAACAGAAGGTCAGACACCACAGAAACGGATGCCTTCAGGTCCCCACAGAAACGGATGCCTTCAGGTCCCCACAGAAACGGATGCCTTCAGGTCCCCACAGAAACGGATGCCTTCAGGTCCCCACAGAAACCGATGCCTTCAGGTCCCCACAGAAACCGATGCCTTCAGGTCCCCACAGAAACCGATGCCTTCAGGTCCCCACAGAAAAGGCACTACTTCCTGTTTGCTTGGCAGTGCCAACCAGAGGTCAAAGTTCATGGGCTTATAGCTTGGGCATCGCACAGCCTAAACATTTCTTTTGTGTGTTGAAAACCAGAACAGGTAGTAAAAACAGAACAGGTACTAAAAACAGAACAGGTACTACTAGACCCACTACTAAATTAATCTGTTCTACTTTAGCAATAAAAAGTGTCCTCAGTTGACGTCTAAAGTGACTCAGTATTAACTTTCACATTTCATCACCTGTCAAACCTCCACTTCACACCTGAGTCCTGATATAGTTTATCAGTCTTCCCACTCCACTCGTTTCTGTCTCAGGCCAGCACGGAGGTGCTAATGCATGCTTTTATCTCTTCTGGCTTAGTTTATTGTAATGCCCTGCTCTCTGGTCTTCCCAAAAAGAGCATTTTAAACCTACAATTATTGCAAAACTCAGCCGCTCGCATGCTGATGAGGACCAGAGGACCATTACATCGGTTTTAAAGTCGCTGCATTGGCTCCCTGTCCACTTCAGGATCGATTTTAAGGTTCTTTTATTAGTTTTTAAATGTCTTAACGGCCTTGCGCCTTCATATTTATTCATCCATCTTTTGACGTATCGACCCTCGCGGACCGTGAGGTCCTCCGGCAGCGGCCTCTTAACTGTCCCTCGAGCCAGGACCGAGACCCATGGCAAGGTGGCATTTGGCCACTATGGACCCCGCCTGTGGAACAGCCTGCCAGAGAACCTCAGGGCTGCAGAGACTGTCGATAATTTTAAAAGAGGGTTAAAAAGTCACCTTTTTACTCTGGCTTTAAACTAACTTGAAAAAAATTGTATGTCCTTGTTATTTCATGTGTTTTACTCTTTTAACCTCTTACTTATGTTTTAGGTTTTCACTGCATTTCTTAGCTTAAAACTGTTATGTTTTAACTCCAGTGTTTCCTCAGGGGGGTCCTCCACACTGGGGGTTTTATCTGGCCCGCTGCTGGGGGTACTGCCCGCGGGTCCCCTCAGCCCGGCTGGGTGAGGGGCTCCTCACCTTGGTGGGGGGGCTCTCCCTGTCTGTCGGCGTCGGGGGTCCGTGTGCCGGCGCCCCTAGTGGTCATGGCCTGGGGCCCCTCCCAGTGTGGAGGACCCCAGGGTAGACATTTCCATGATGCTCAGTGCCAGGTCATGTCTCCTATAGTTGATGCATAGAGTGTGTGGGCATGCATGCGTGCGTGTGTGTGTGTGTGTGTGGGTGCATGTATGGGTAGGTGTGTTGATGTACGTATGTGTGTTCTGTGGGAGGGATGGGTACCTGTTTTTAATGTTTGTAATGCTGTAAAGCATTTTGTGTTGCATTTTTTGTATGAAGAGTGCTATATAAATAAAGTTTGATTTGATTTGATTTGTACCGGTAGTCCCACTGACACCCCCCTCCCCCCTCCACTGTACCGGTAGTCCCACTGACACCCCCCCTCCCCCGCCACTGTACCTGTAGTCCCACTGACACTCCCCTCCCCCTCCACTGTACCGGTAGTCCCACTCACACCCCCCCACCACCACTGTACCGGTAGTCCCACTGACACCCCCCGCCACCCTCCACTGTACCGGTAGTCCCACTGACACCCCCCTCCCCCCTCCACTGTACCTGTAGTCCCACTGACACCCCCCGCCCCCCCTCCACTGTACCGGTAGTCCCACTGACACCCCCCGCCCCCTCCACTGTACCGGTAGTCCCACTGACACCCCACACCCCCTCCACTGTACCGGTAGTCCCACTGACACCCCCCGCCCCCTCCACTGTACCGGTAGTCCCACTGACACCCCACGCCCCCTCCACTGTACCGGTCGTCCCACTGACACCCCACGCCTCCTCCACTGTACCGGTAGTCCCACTGACACCCCACGCCCCCTCCACTGTACCGGTAGTCCCACTGACACCCCCCTCCACTGTACCGGTAGTCCCACTGACACCCCCCCGCCCCCTCCACTGTACCGGTAGTCCCACTGAGGGCTGTGTTAATCTGTTGTAGATTCAGTCGCTCTTAATTAGTCTGATCCTGAAACATCTGAGCAGAACAGATTATCCTGACAACTACACTTCACTACAATAACACAACTGACACACACACACAGGGTGGGTTCTGGTCAATGTGGTGCCCTAGGCCAACACTAGGCCAACACTCGGCCAAAACTAGATGCATTAAGTGAAGCTAAACAGTCACAATAACTCTCTGTAACATGAAACAAAACACACTCTTATTCTGCTAAAACAAACTTTTAACAGTAGAAATTCTGAGACATACATACATACATTTAGAAATAAATACATTTAAATAATGCAACGTTTTACTTTACACCCGTTTCCCTCATGCTTCATGGGGACTTCTGGTAAAAAAAACTAATGTATTTATAGGGCCACATCATTTCTATTTTACTAGTGGGGGCGTTTATATTCAACCCCCGTGGGGACCTGAATTTTGGTCCCCATAGTGTCAGAGGTCTGCATGATGTGACTGTGTAAATATATCAATGTCCCCATGAAGATAGTAATACAAACACACGCACGCACGCACAGGAACAGGAACTGGACCACATGGAATTGCTCTGGATCCACTTGGACCAGGTTAGTGTTAAGAGTATTGACTATTTTTGAGCTGATCCGGTCCAATCACTCACCATTCTGGACCCGGACTGGACCCAGTCCTGTCCGATCTGTCCTAGTCCAGGTTTTCTAAACCTCTCTGTGTCTAAAGGTGTCAATGAAGTGTTTTTGGTCCAGAACCAGGGTCCACATCCTGTCAAATGCTGGGTTCTAATGAGGACCAGATGGAACACGTTTCCCATGACAACATTGAACTGGTTTTGGACCCGTCGCCGACCCACCCCCTCTTCCCTCAGTCACTCAGAGCTGCAGAACCAAGACCGGTTTTACATGTGATTCATTTCTAAGCCAATAAAGCACCATGGTCTGGACCTGCAGGGTTAGGTTTTGGTCTGGATCTGGTCTGGACCTGCAGGGTTAGTATCCAGCTGGATCTAGTCTGAACCAGGTCTGTGTTGGTCCAAAGAACCAGCACCATGTGCAGTAAAAGTCAGGAAACAAAGGAACATTCTGAGGTGAATGACGTCAGCGCAGAGTGAGTACAATGATGTCAACTGCAAAACATGAGGGTCAGAACCGGGTTAGAAGAACCTGAAGGAACTGGGTTCTACTGCAACTTCAAAACTGGGTCAGAACCTGAAGGGACCAGGTTCTGCTGCAACTTTCGAACCCGTTCAGAACCTGAAGGAACCAGGTTCTAGTGAATCTTTAGAACTTGAAGGAACCGGGTTCTACCACTGCGACGTTTACTGAAAATCACCCTAACATCAAAAAGTGCAAGTAGGAAAACAGAACGTGTGACTGCCTCCATACATCACACTAACAAGCAGCAGACAGACAGACATTCTGACCTTGGTCTGGGTCAAATAAACTTGTTCAAATCTGGCCCATGACAGTTAGCCTAGCCCAGGCTAGCCTAGCAGTGTTATCTCTATTTATTCCATGTATGGTCAGGGGGGGCGGGGCTAAAAGGTTGTCTTTCAAATCCCTCTGTATGCAATAGGATGGTACTACAACCAATCAGCGTAATCTTTCGGATGATGTAGTTAGAGTGCTGGAAAGTTGACGGAGGAGTCTGGAGAAAGTTAGGAATGACTAAACAAAACTGTGAAAAAAATTTAAAGATTGCTGAAGTTTTCTCACATTCTTCACTCATCTTTGATAAAAAGGAAATATATACCCGTTCTTCTTCTTCTATGGTTGTTTACGCTTTTTTCTCTACCTATCACTGCATCATCACTTTGTTACGCTCGCCCTCCGACCTCTATACTTCACCGTGATTGGTCGACCAGTTTCAGGGAAATCTCGACAAAAGTTACATTGAGCGAAACTAGACTACAACTATAGAACATTAGATTTACTGACGCTAGGAGGGGCTAGCATGATTAGGCTAACATGACTATTGAAATCATAATGAATTCAAATGTTGAGTATAAAATACATTTTGACCAAAGCATCAGACGGTGTGTGTGTGTGTGTGCCTGCAAAGACATATCAGGCAATAACTCAATGAATACTTCAGATATCACATGTGTATATACCTATAGCTAATACGCATCAGATGCAATGATCCATTTGAGTAAGGGCGCTCTTCCATTATTGCGGCATGTCGACATGTGGACGTTCTCCGTTCATTCACCCGTGATTGCAATGGCATGATAAAGAAGGTATATGTACTCCAAACGTTCATGGACGACTACAAAAAAAAAGAAATAAAGAAACCTGAATAGTGATGCCCTTTGTTTCATGCCATAAATTGTTACATACCATAATATATCCAGCTCTCAATAACAAAGACAGTCGGGGAAACAACACATTACATTTGCACACATAACGGTGTTTGCAGTAGTGTTGTACAGTTCTGTAAAGTTCACACACATAACATCAACTCATCAGGGAGACTAACAATTTCAAACACCTTCCTTCATGTCTCATCCTTTAGATAAGTGTCTCTGTACGTAATAATAATAATAATCATCAACTTTATTTATATAGCACCTTTCAAAAGCATAAAAGTCACAAGGTGACAATAAGCAATAGAGGTAAAAAAACACATCAACAGCATAAAAGGCATAAAACACCACAGCATAAAGCATACAGAAAAATCAGGAAGCAAACATAAAAACAATCGACACAGACCTACAACAGTAAAAACAACAACTCAAACAAAGTTGAGTCTAAACACATGGTCTTTAGCTGCTTTTTAAAAACTGTCAACCGTGTCCACAGATCATGGTGAAGGACAGATCAAACTGTGCATTGACAGCTGACAGCAGTGATTATGATCTGCTCCATTTTCAGTATTTTTTTGTGGCTCTTTGTCACGGTGCCTTCATTATGGATGCACCCCCACGATCCACTGTTGTTGGATCACGGACGTACGGTCGCCGCATATCTTTGCATAAAGTTCAGCTCGGCTCAACTTTTTGACGCTCCGTTCATCTCCGTCTTGCTGTACCGCAATCCCAGAAGGCCTTGCGAGTACGGCAACAGCGTTTGGACAGATTGTATAGACAATGAATGGAATGTGTCTGATGCAGCATGATGTGCCGCAATAATGGAAGAGTACCCTAAAAGTCAAAGGTCAAAGTCACAGTTAAAAGGTAAAAGGTAAAAAAAAAATCACATTATGGGTTATAACTCAAGAACGGAGGGTCACACAACTTTCAGTTTGGTACCAAACAATGTGGAATGAAGATTTCTACAATTGCCATAATTTGCATTATCACCTACAACCAATAGTTTTTGAGATCTCTCAAGGTCAAAGGTGACATGTGGTAAAATTAACTTTTGTAACACTGTGTTTATCACTTTATTTTGACTTTTTAATCATGTCATTTTGAATTTGAAATTGCATTATTTTCCTTTTTTTTATGGAGGTCAAAGGTGACATTTCACAAAATTTACTTGTATAACGCTGTCTGTGTCAAGCATTGACATATCACGATATAACTTAATACAGGATATAATATTACATGCATATATACATATTACCTAATTATCAATATTGCAAAAGGTCATGGCCACATTTAGCAGAAAGGTCAAATTCACATTATTGTCTCTAATTCAAGAACAGGTTGTCATAGAATTGGAGATTGGCACAACATAAGCATTGTGTGAATACTAGTTATCAGTAAGTTTACATTTACTGAGTCAAAGCTTCAGTGGAAATAAATAAGTGTAATTTCTTCATGTGTTTGAACCAGCAGAACTCTCCAGAACTTCCCAGAAAACACCTGTAAATGGGCCCAGTTCAACACGGACCCAGTTCGGAACCAGAACAAACCCTTAAACCTCAGACAAAGACCCGAACTCACTAGAGCCAGATGGAGAACCCCCGGATATTGGACCACATCCAGAACCGCAATGAGCCAGGGTAGATCCACGTCCCCCTGCACCTGCTGGACCGGACCCCCGGGGTTCTGATCCGGGGGTCCATCCCGGTACTAGCACTCACCGCATTCCGGTCCTCCGCGCCGCCCTCCCGCTGCTCGCCGCTGCACAGCTTCCTCTTATTCGGGTTCTCCGTCCGCTTCATCCTTGTCTCTGCCCGCGGTGAAACGCGTATGTTTGCGGGAGTTTTCCTGGGCGTCCCGTGGACGGTGCTCCGCTGCTCGGGTTACCGTCTCACCAACGCCTGAAGACACCGGAGGGGAGGTCCTGGTTCGGTGTGGGTCGGGTCCATTCCCGGCTAGCTCCGAGCTAACCGCCGCCTCTCACCCAGAGTCCGACTGCACATCTGGAAGGAACCGAGCGGACAGGCTGTCAGTCAGCTACCCGCCGGTGGACACCGACGTACAGACGGTCAACACACCGGATGACACCGGGTCAATCACACGGAGGCTCGTACCCGTCCTGTCAGACCCATGTCCGGCTGCTGTCCCGGGTTCAGGTCGCCTCCGCTCGGTTAGCTCCCGGAGCTAGCTTCCTGTAGCCGAGCCTGCTAACGTGTACCTGCCCAAACACCGGGGCGCCCCGGCAGGTTTTGCCCGCCCTGCTTCCCGGATGAACTGCCACGCGCTTCCCCCCGACACGTTCGGAGACTCTCAGGCGGAAGGCGTACCCTCTGTCCATGCGTCCATCCCTGGATAAAATCTGAGCACCGTTTGGGTGAACCGGGTCACGAACTGTAACACCGGCTCGGCACGGATCAGCACGGATGAGTCTGTTTCCTGAGTCTGAGACCGAGATGCCGAGTGGCCCGACACATCCGGTGGACTACCACAATAAAAGCACCAAGTAAAATAAAAATTTGTATATATATATATATATATATATATATATATATATATATATATATATATATATATATATAAAATAAAAATAATATCCTGTCAAATAAAATGCAGGATATAGGCAATTGAACTTAGAAATGTAATCAAGTGAACAAAAAACTATACAGTTGAAATAAGTCAACATAAATATATTTGAATTCTAAAATGAAATTTGATTGTTTTTTTTTAGATCAATAGTGAAGTAATAAACATTTATATTTTAAATGGTTGAAAAATTAAATCAGTACTTTGGGATATAAAGTAAAATCCTAATCATAATTAATGAAAATTAAGGTCTTGCCTTTAAAATAACTTCAAACGTGTATGAGGTCGATTTAAAATACATGGTCTTGTTATCAAAGCTATTTTATTAACTGGGTCAAATTAAATCAGTTAATAACCATCTGATCAGGTTCAGTTGGTTTTCAGGTCCTTTTATTTTTAAGTAGTCTTTTATTCTGAAAGTCTCGTTGTTCCAGATGGTTCTTTTAATTTATCTTTACGTGCTCACATTCATTTCAAGTGAACATGGAACAAACTGAGTGAAGATGAACATAGAATAAAACTTTGACTCTTTGGGGTAATGTGAGTTTGTTCATTTGAGTGAAGGTCATGTTTCCTTCAGAGTAAAAGGGTCAAAGGTCAGATTTACTGATCTCTGCTACTACCTCTTGGTCACAACAGGAAATGACATCACAGCTTCTGTTGATTGCCTCATCAATATTGCAGATTTCTTCATCACTCGTCATCTGAACCCGCTTTATCCTCACCAGGGTCACTAGGGTCACTGGGGGCCTAATCGAGCTACAGTGGATGAAGGCAGGGTCAGAGGTCACCCTGAATGAGTCTCCAGTTCATCTCAGGCCTGAACATATATAGACAAACAATCACTGTCACATTCACACCTATGGACAATTTAGATGAACCAGTTAACCTATCAGTGCATGTCTTTGGATGGTGGGAGGAAACTGGAGTACCCGGCGAGACTCCACACAGAAAGGTGTGGGATTCGAACCAGGGTTCTTCTTTTTCAGAGGCACGAGTGCTAACAACTGCACCACCGTGCCGCCATATAACAGAGTTGACATTGTTAAATGAAATGTGCACCAATGGTAGTGCAGCGTTTATCATTAGCATTAGCACAGTGGGGCAGTAGTTAGCACTGGTAGTGCAGTGGTTATCATTAGCATTAGCACAGTGGTGCAGTAGTTAGCACTGGTGGTGTAGTGGTTAGCATTAGCATTAGCACAGTGGTGCAGTAGTTAGCACTGGTAGTGTAGTGGTTAGCATTAGCTAATGTGGTGCAATAGTTAGCACTGGTGGTGCAGTGGTTAGCGTTAGCATTAGCACAGTGGTGCAGTAGTTAGCACTGGTGGTGCAGTAGTTACTGTCAGACTGAAAACATTACTGTTCACTGGAGCTTTGACTGACATTATTGTCTTTTAAATGTTTTCATGTCTCTTATTTTAATTGTCTTTTAATGCATGTTCGTCATTTTATATGTTTTATGTAAAACACCTTGAATTGTCATGTACACAAAATGTGCTCTTCAAATAAATGTGCCTTGCCTTTCTCTTTAGTTTTGTAAATGCCATCCCTTCTTTTTGGGAAGTTGGACAGTCTGTGGGGCGCCTGTGGTTCAGTTGGGGGAGCACATCGTCCAATGATTGAAAGGTCGGCGGTTCGTGTCCCGGCTCTAGCTGTCCACATGTCCAAGTGTCCTTGGACAAAGACACTGAACCCTTAGTCTCCCAGTAGGACTGACAGAACCTTAGAAACCTACTGGTGAATGAGTGTGTGTGTGTGAATGTGAGGCTAATGTAAAGAGCTTTGAACCATGAAGGTGGAAAAACTATAGAAATGAAGAATATTTCACTTGAAGTCTCCAACTTTCCCAGATTCACCTCCATATCATTCTGTCCCATGTTGTAAATTGAGTTTGGGTGACCTCTACTGGTAAAGCTTGGAAGAAAAACACAAACCATGTTAAAATATTCAGTTTTGCTATTTGTATCCTGGAGCTGATATCTAACAGTAGGCCTAACCCTGACCCTAACCCTTTGTAAATTTTGTTGAGCTTTTAGATATTTTTATTAGGGGTGGTTATCTCCACCCCTAAGTATTTTATTGATTCCATTTTCCAGTTAATTGTGTAGGATTCATTAATATGTTGAGAAGGTACATAATTGTGTTTTTGAAATATTTTTTTATAGCCAGATAGATATTTTCTTTTCTTTAAAAGTTCCATTATTTCTGGTAGTGATGTATCTGGCTCTTCAATGTATGCCGTCACATCATTGGCAAAAAGATAATTCATGTATCATTCATTCATTTTTCAAAATAAAACCAAAAATAAGACAATGATTTTTAATGTGCAATGGTCATTTTATCCATAAAATACACATGAAAAAAATCGCTATTTACATAAATGTGGAGTAATGGGTGGATGCATTGCACTTCTCGAATTGGATGCAGGTATTACTGTATTTTCTGGACTATAAGGTGCATTTAAAAGACTAATTTTCTCCAGAAATGACAGTGCACCTGATATATGTATTAATTCTTGTTGTTTTATCTCATAATTTGGCCTTTTTTTCAATTTAAATGTTATTGCTTTTTGCAAAAAAAAAAGAAGAGTAAAAGAAAACAAACACAACAACAATAACAACACATGAATATTAATCTTCAAATAAAAACTCCAGACAATGACAAAAAAGGATGGCTGCTAATTAAATACCATGTTACCACGTCATCTATTATTGAGGTTGCATCCCAGCATAAAAACACAAACTGGTCATATATAAGTATATACATACATACACACATTTTTAACATATATTTTCTCTTTTTTAATTTAACCTTTATTTAACCAGGAAACCCTCACTGAGATTAAAAATCTCTTTTCCAAGAGTGTCCTGGCCAAGATGGGCAGCAATACAATAGTTACAGACATTCATACATAAAACAAAACAAACCATCATTAGAACAAGGTGCACAACGTCAAGCCAAAGCTTTGCTAGAAAAAAAAAGTACATGTGCTGGCGCATTAAACACAAAGTGTTAACACAAAGCCAAGTTTGAATTTTTGTTTTACCAAGCTGTTGAATATGAGTAGCAAAAGAAAGGGAGCTGTCAGTTAAAATACCTCGGTACTTGTAGGTCCTGACAAGTTCTATCGGAGTTCCCTGAATGGTGGTGAGTGAAGGGAGATTTGAAAGTTTGAGTCAGTCTGACAACATCATGACTTTTGTTTTGTCTGTATTTAAAACTAGTTTTAAATCATAAAAGTTTTGCTGAATCATGTTTTTTTTTTTTTTCTTTTTTTTTTGTCTGCATTGGTTCTGCATTCGGGCCGGACCCACACCAGACTGCCTCTTACTGTGCTCTTCACACACTTCACACCTCACTGTATATAGCTACCCTTCGGCACATATCGGGACACCACAGTTAGGGCCTCGAGAGCAGGTGGGAGTGGGAGGGATGGGCTCTGTGGTGGGGCAGATGGCAGGGCTCTACGGCCTTGTCTCTTCCCCATCACCCCCTTGCTTGCCTCCCCTGCTCTCTAATTTCTTTTTAATGCACCACTCACATTCACACCTTGGGAGTAGGTCTGGGACGGCTCAGGGAACTTGGGCCAGGATGGGCTGCAGAGTAGCCATCCTCTGTGGTCCTCTGGCCTGCCCCCTGGATGCCTCGCCCATCCTCTCCACTTTTAATGCACCACATGACACTCAGGGTTACACTATCACGGTGCAAGGATAATGTCTCCAGTCAGGGATCTGGACACATATTAATAGGGAGTAATGGGGGGGGGGTTCACTAATATGGCCTCGCTGGTGGGACCCAGCCCCCTTGTGGCTATGGGGTAGCGGGGGTGGACTACCATCCATGTAGCTGTGGCTGGGGGTCCCTGGGACCTGGGGGCTGTGGTCGGGGGGGGGGTTCTCCTGCTTCCCCGTCAGGTCCAAGCTGGTGCGATGGCTCTTGGGGGCCGCTGTGGCTGTTTTGTGGGCTAGTGGTGTGTGGTGGCTCTGTCCTGGTGGGTTGTTGGGGCACATTGCGGGGGGGGCGGGGGCCCTGGGTGTACACCGGCCCTGGGTGTACTGCGCTCGCCTGGGGCCGGTGCGGGAGATGTGCGGGGTGCCTCTCTGTTGGTGTCACCGGGCCCCACCACACTGTCCATTCTTACCCTCTGGGCTCGCATCGGGTCCCAGCCCCATTGTCCTCTGACCGGCTCCCAGTGGCGGCCTGCCTTGTGATGGGCTGGGTGCCGCCCCTTCGGTGGGCCGCTCGGCCCCTGTGTCTGGCTTCCTGGCTGTGTGGGGCCGTTGGCCCCCTCGGGGGAGGGTTTGGTGGGGGCTGGGGTGGGTGGGGCTGGGGGCGTGGGTCCTCATGTCCTGGGACGCCTGGGTTGGCTTTGGTGTGCTGGGGGGGTCTGTAGCTGCTCCCTCTTGTTCTCCGGGTTTGTGTCATTCACGGTGGCCCTGGTGGCTCTCTGGGGGCAGCGCCCTGTGGCTCCTACGGCCGGGGATGGGGGGTCCCTGTTGGCTTGGCCCTGCCTTGCCGTGATTGCTGTTCTGGGCTTCGGGGTCCTTCACACTTGCGTGTTTGATCGGGTCTCGCCAGCTACTACTGAGTCCCATTTCAGTGAATGATGGGACCCCCCAGAATGTGCTGAGAATCTCTCCACAATCTCTACCCTAAACTCATTCTCTTCTTGCACTAGTGTCCTCTTCTGGCCTATTCTATTCTATTTTACACTATCAAGTCATCCACAATTATGATGCTCAGTACCGTTTTGTTTAATTATTTATTGAATCTCTTTTTCTTTTGTGCTGTTTTGGTTTTCTTCTCTTTTTTTCGATTTATTTATTTATTTTTATTGATGGACAATTAATAGTTGGGAATAACACACCAACTTACAATCTTTAACTGCAATAGCACCGCCTGTTAATTTCTGTCCCTGTCCATCCTGTCCAGTCTTTGTTTCCCCCACACATCACTGAGGTGTAGCACTGCCCTCCCTGGCTTATAATAGAGAGTTCTAATAAAGGATGTCTGCTCAGCTTTCAGGGAGGACCGGTGATGGTCACACACATGCACTAAATATTAAAATATTTGGCTGCAAGACTAAAAAATGCATTGATCTTGCTGTATCATGTTAAAAGCTAACTGCAACTGGGAAAAAGCTTGAACAGGAGTGGAAGCAGCAGTGTACATGACTGTATCATCAGCATAAAAGTGAAATTTTCCATTTGATATGCTTTGATTGATGTTATTAATGTACAGTATAAACAAAAGTGGCCCCAGGACTGACATTTGCCGCCCCAGAGGCGAGTTTAGGCTATTTTTAGGGGTGCTTCAGCCTTTTTAGTCCTTTTATATTCTCGCTATGTTTTTAGCCATGCTTGTTTTAGCTTTTTACCCACCTGTAGCACTTTGAGATTTGTTTCAAATATAAAGTGCGTTACAAATGCAATCTATTATTATTAGTAGTATTTGTAACACGGTAAAAGAACTTAAGTTTTCTTTTTTAATAGTGGCTAATCTCTGATCTCCTAAAACTATTTGTATTGGGACACCTTGCCAGTCTCTCTCCATCTCTTTCCATTTTGCCTCATTTTTTTTTATCACACCATAATATCACTGTTCTTAACTGGGCTGCATATTATCACATCTACTGATCAAATCTACTTTAAAATGAAGGAGCCAATCAGTGTCACAGGGTGGGACTACCCAGCGGCGTTGTGGCTGGTGTTGGTAGAGTGGGTCGCCCAATAACGAGAGGTTGGCAGTTCACGTCCCAGCTCTGGCTGCCCACATGTCCAACTGTCCTTGGGCAAGACACTGAACCCTAACTGAGGCCCCCAGTAGAACTGACCTTAGACCTTAGAAACCTACTGGTGTATGAGTGTGTGTGAATGGGTGAATGTGAAGCTAATGTAAAGCGCTTTGAGAACCATGAAGGTGGAAAAGAATTATATAAGTGCAGAACATTTACCATTTACGTTAAGCAGAAGCGATGGCAATGTAGTATTTTCAGATACACAACAATGGCAGCGTCGTTAGGTATCTGAGGGTCTATATAGACTGGACTCAGGGACGGACCTGCCCTGATTTGCACCCTGGGCGAGACATGTCTTCGGCCTAACCCTAAAACCCCACACACACACACACACCCGGAACCATATCCTTCAAAGACAGATTATACGACAAACACCAATGTACATATCAATGCTTATTTTTAATTACAATTTAAAAAAATACAAAGTAAAAATTGTGATAAAAATAAATAAATAAAATTGAGAAATTTGTAAATATGTAAAATTGCACACAAATGTAAACATAATAACATTGCAAATTGTACAAACCTTTTCAAAAAGCAAAATCAATGTTAACAACGATAATTAAGTAGGTCAGTAAGCAGGTCAATAAGTTATTAAAATACCCCAGTTGTGTCTGGAGCACATTTGCTTAGGATTTGGGCTTGTTTTTGCCTTTTGCTGACCTTATTATCTTCAGGGATCATCATCACAACACGACGGCCAATTCTAAACTTGGAGGTTTTGTGTTCAGGACTGTCGTAACATCTCTGGTGTGTTCAACAATGCAGGATATCTGAAAATTTTGAGAAAATGAATTGTTCCTGAATAAATATATTTAAACAATCAACAGCAGTTAAAGTGTGTGGTGTTTGTAACAGAAGGAAGAGCAGAGCTGGACATGTTCACTTTAAAGTTCACTTTATTATGATGTTCATTTAAAGCCTCCTATTTGTGTTGTGTGCAGATAAATGGAGCAGTTTACTTCCCAAAGTCTGGTTCAAATATATTACTGCTGAATGAATATGATCTGACTCACATATGATGTCTATTTTTGGGGGGAAATATGTCTCCTGTTTCACCTGGTCTGGTGTTAACAAGGCAAGAGACAAATCTGGAATATTGGGAATATCAAAAAATCTCAATTTAAATCAAATTGGCACCTAAAGATCGTAAAAGAATCAAATCAGCATAAAAGCATATCGTCCCAGCGCTAGTAAATACCTCATGATTCATGAGTCACATGTTCAGTGAAACCGTCGAAAGCGTGTGTGTAGACATTTTTAAGAACATGGCAAGAAGAAGAAAAGTGCTGCTTTGAAGAACAATATGTAGCATCAAAAGGACATCACACACGGACATTATTGAGTTATTATTGAAATTTTATTTTCAATAAAGTTCACTTGTTTGAAAATGTAGTTTTATGTGCCTTTTTAAAAAAAAATGGAGCCCTTGCCACACCAAAGGTCTCTGCACGGCCCTGGTATAGAATTTGACATGGTCATAATGTGTAACAGTTATTTTCTCCATAAAACGCACATGAAAAATATGTAGTAAAGGGTGGATGCATAACACTTCTGTGATTGGACGCAGATATTATTAAAATGTGTTCATATCCAGGAGAACGACACAACTACAGCAGCAGACATGTTAGTTTAGATGTGGTTAAAGCTGTGGTTTTTAGTTACGTAACAACTGGTGGAGTGAACTGAGGGTTAAAGGGGTGTCCCAATTTAAGCCCTACCCCTTATAGAGACCCTGGATCTGGACCTGGATGTGGACTGAGATCAGGGCTTGGATATGTTCCCCAAGTGGAACAGGTTTATGTTCTTCAGATCTGAGGTGGATGGATCCTGCTGGTCCTGAACCCTGAACCAGTCCTTCAGTTTTTCTCCAGGTTTTCTGCCAGATGGTTCTGACCCATCTCCCTAAGGATCTGGATGGTGGCAGTCTTGGCCTCGGCCCGGTACCGCTCCACCATCATCTTGGCCGTGGTCATCCGGTCAGCGCCCTCCACTTTGGACCGGGGGATCCGGTCCTGGTCCAGACACGTTAGCAGGTGTTGGAAGGAATAGAAGTTGTCATCACTGAGATCTCCCAAAGTGTTCCAGATTTCAACCTGAAGACCACCTGGAAGACACATGGACCCACATAATCCTGCCTGTCTGTTTGTTTGTCCGTCTGTCAGTGTGATACAGGTGAAAGTTGTTTCTTACCAACTTTAGGAGGACGTTGAGACAAACGTTCAGAGACTGAACCTGAAATAAACAGAATGAACCATTAACTCTGGACCAGAACCAGAACCTCCATCCATGGACCCCCAAAACCAGAACCAGATCCTGAACCTCCACACATGAACCCCCCCAAGACCAGAATCAGACGCAGAATATCCATCCATGGACCCCCCAAGACCAGGACCAAACCCTGAATCTCCAGACATGGACCCCCCTAGACCAGAACCAGAACTTCCAGACATGAACCCCCCCGAGACCAGAACCAGACCCAGAACCTCCATCCATGGACCCCCCCAGACCAGAACCAGACCCTGAACCTCCATCCATGGATCCTCGAGACCAGAACCAGACCCAGAACCTCCATCCATGGACCCCCGCCCCCCCAAGACCAGAACCAGACCCAGAAATTCCATCTATGTACCTACAAAGACCAGAACCAGACCCAGAATCTCCATCTATGGACCTACCAAGACCAGTTGCAGAAATGAGTAAAGCCCAACCAAAGTGTGAGGACCAGATGTGGATTTTCAGCTCCAATATGATAATGAACAGGAATTCAATCCCAGGTCAGATTAATTATTCATTAAACACACGATAAAAAAGACGTTGATGAACAAAGAAAAGCTGTTTCTGTTCACAGAC
>CM035786.1:53688807-53718807 GCA_020466265.1 Siphamia tubifer
ACCGTCCGCATTTCCTTTAACTTTACCTCTGTCCGTACCTCCAAAAACAGCCGTGAGATGCTAGGTTTAACATGTACACATTTATTTAAAATAAATGGTATATCATTGTTAAGACAGTTGTTCCACAGATATAAAGAACAGAATTACAGATCGGTGGCTGAACCTCAGGAAACCAATTCATGGCTGTAAATCCGGGCCATCTTGATTCAGGCTCCATGGACCGATTGACTCTGATCTCATACGGTACAGATGAATAATCGATTCACATCAGTTTATATTTACACCCCTACTATTCACCATACATGGTGTCATGGAAACAACAGAGACATGTTAATTATAACTCTGAGATTGGAAGAAACTTTTCATTTTAGACGAGAACGGGTCAATTGACAGGAAAACACGACTGAGGTGAGGAGACATAAAGATAGACACCCAGTCCATAAAAACAAACACACATGGTGTTATCTGTCAAAGTAACTCTTTCACAGCAACACCTGCCGAGTAAAGAGTTCTCACATAAATATGGAAATATTACACAAGCAAATGTCCTTAAAACGCAATCCTACAATTTGAAAGGCAGCGTAGCGGCGCTAATCACAGTGTGATATTTTAAAACAACAGTTGTTATGCTTAAATGCCGTGGTGAGAACCCTGCTTTTATTGGTGCTGATGGAATGATGGCTGAGATAAAAAGTCTAAATTATAAAATAAAAAATCTAAATTATTACCTCCTGTTTATAGCAACAGGGGGGAAAGGGGGGGGGGGGTTAGAATGAAGCAGCTTTATACAGCAATAAGGAGACAAGAAGAGGAGGGGGCGGGGCCAAACCAGGGGAGAGAGAGAGAGAGAGAGAGAGAAAGAGCGAGGACAATCAAAGAGGACAAGTAGAGGAGGGGGGCGGAGCCAAACCAACCAGGAGAGAGAGAGAGAGGACGATCAAAGACAACAAGAAGAGGAGGGAGGCAGAGATAAAAAGTCAAAATGATTTCCTCCTGTTTTATCATCTCCTGTTTCACTTCTGTTAATAACGCAGTCATTTCTTCTTTTCATTCACACAGGGATCACTTTCTTTGGGCTCATGATGAATAATTAATACATACTGTAATAAAGTTTAAATAAACACACTGGGAAAAACTGACCAAACAACAGGTCAGGTCAACAGAGGTCACCAAAAGCATCATGGGTAGCTACTCCTCATAGCCAATGGGATGATACGTACAGTACGTACTCGGGCATTAACGACTTCAGTTTTTTTCAAGTCAATAAAATCGAAATCAGAATCCAGTCGACGTGTGAGTCGACATGTCTGTCCAACACTGAGCAGGACAGAAGTTCACTGCAACGTCACAATGTCCACTGACAAGACACAAGTATCAATGTTTTAACCTCAACAAAACAAAGGCTAACGTTAGCAAAGAATTTTCTGTTAAATGTAACTGAACATCGGTAGGTGAACATATGTCTGCATTTGGTCTGGACCCACGGTTCTAAAACCGGACTGTCCACACGTCTGTCAGGGGTTCTAACTTTTTATATTAAGTGCAAAAAGTTTAAGTCAGCGGCCAAGACAAACACCACACTGTCCACATCTGTTTGGAAAAAAGGACGCTTTGTCTGCGCTGCTGCTCACTCAGGTTAGCTAGCGCATGCTGCTTATATCACGCAGATTAGCTAGTAAATGCCTCTTCAGATGGCCGTGCCATTTTTTTAATCCAAGGTGAAGTAAAAGACAGTGACAGACACACATGTGATGTGTGTCTCTTTTGTTTGTCCACCACAACTGTTTTACCTGCAGGAGTCTGGCTGTCCACTCCTCCAAATTATTATTATTTTTTGGTCTGCATTTGTTCTTATTGTTTAACACCACAGATAGGGTGTCAACATTGTTTGAGATCAATGCATTTTTTTAGTCTTGCAGCCAAATATTTTAATATTTAGTGCATGTGTGTGACCATCAGCGGTCCTCCCTGAAAGCTGAGCAGACATCCTTTATTAGAACTCTCTATTATAAGCCAGGGAGGGCAGTGCTACACCTCAGTGATGTGTGGGGGAAACAAAGACTGGACAGGACGGACGGGGAAAGAAATCAATAATCGGTGCTATTGCAGTTAAAGATTGTAAGGTGGTGTGTTATTCCCAACTATTAACTGTCCATCAATACAAATAAATAAATAAATAAATACATCGAAAAAGAGGAGAAAACCAAACCAGCACAAAAGAAAAAGAGATTAAATAAATAAATACCGTATTTTCACGACCATAAGGCGCAGTACGTCCTATGTGTTGTCGTAAGGCGGACGTAGTAGAGGACACCATGAAAACGGTAAAGAAGACGCAGTTGAGTTTCTGCGGACATAAGGCCAAGTGGCCCGAGTTGGAGGAAAGACTCGAGCAGTGGATCACCGAGCAAAGAACGAGTGGGAGAAGCGTTTCGACGGTCACCATTCGACTAAAAGCAATAACGCTAGCAGAAGAAATTAACATTGAACATTTCCAACAAGGTCCGTCTTGGTGCTTTCATTTCATGAAACGGTGCCATTTTTCAACCCGTACAAAGACTACGGTAGCGCAGCAACTTCCAGTGGATTATAAAGAAAAGATGGCCATCTTCTGGTCCTACTGCAGCAAACAGATTTCCGACAAACACATCCAGCCCAGCCACATCACAAACATGGACGAGGTGCCGCTCACTTTTGACATCCCGGTGAGTCAAAAACGCAAACTAGTATGTTTGTTTCAGCGCCCTATGATCAGGTGCGCCGTATGTATGTGTTAAATATAGTAATGGCACAAATAACTGAGACTGCGCCTTTTCATACGGTGCGCTATATGGTCGTAAAAATACGGTAATTAAACAATCGGTAGTGAGCACCATAATTGTGGATGTCTTGATAGTATAAAATAGAATGCAATAGAATAGAATAGAATAGAATAGGCCAGAAGAGGACACTAGTGCAAAAGAGAAGGAGTTTAGGGTAGAGATTCCTCCAAATGTAAGTCGACTTGTGCTACGGCAGTCGACGTGTCTGTTAATGCCCTCGTACGTACAGTAGCCAGTTGTTCATATATGGTGTCTATGGTAACATCAAACTTTAATGGAAACCTATTTTAAACAGAAATGGTTTCAGTGTTGATTATAGATTTTTTTTTATTTTCAGAGTTTTTAGTTTTTCCAATATTCTGCTTCCGACACATTTACCTGATTCAGGACAATGTTCCCGGGCAACAGGAAGAGGAATACAGACGAGTCTATTTTGGAATCAGTGGAAACTTGAGCGAACGACAGCACCAGCCCGTTGATTGGATGATTAGCCTTCGATGACATCACTAAGCCATAGTGGGAGGAGCCAAGGAAGTCGATGACCACATGAGTGTCCGTCACCTCAACAGGACTAACCACCTCTGCGTAGTCATCGCTAACACGGACGACCAGAAGGTTGATTCGACCTTCAGGAAAGAAAAACAATGATGAAGATTATGTCGTCATGGATCCAGGATTTTTATTGGACATTTGGGGAAGTGGCTTTAACAGGTTTTACCCTCTTTTTTCTTTTCTTTTTATTATTTATTTATTTTTACAATTTAAAATTACTGTATTTTTTACATTAATTTTATAATTAAAACATATGTTTTTATTATAAATTAATGTATTCCTTTTTTTTATCATTTTTAAAGAAAAAAATATATTTTTACTTTAATTAAATAAATGCAGTGATAGTGGTGATGATGATGATGGTGATGATGATGGTGGTGATGATGATGGTGGTGATGATGATGGTGGTGATGATGATGGTGGTGATGATGATGGTGGTGATGATGATAGTGGTGATGATGATGGTGGTGATGATGATGGTGGTGATGATGATGGTGGTGATGATGATGGTGGTGATGATGATGGTGGTGATGATGATGGTGGTGACGATGATGGTGGTGATGATGATGATGATGATGATGCTGATGTCATAGTGGCTCTAGGGTTTTCACCCTCTCTTTTTCAAATTTTGTTTTTATTATTTATTTATTCATGTATTTAAAATTTAAAAAATATACGTATTTTAGTTCAGCCCTGCGATGAACTGGCGTCTCATACAGGGTGTACCCCGCCTTCGCCCATTGTAGCTGGATTAGGCCCCCAGTGACCCCTGTGACCCAAGTGTGGATAAAGCGGGTTCAGATAATGAATGAATGAATGATACGTATTTTAAATATTTTTTATTAATTTATTTTTATTAAGTGTTTTATGTTTTTATTTTTTATTTTTTGTTTTTATCTTTTTTTTTTTTTTTACTAATTTTTTTTTTTTTTTTAATGTAATTATTTACTTATATTTTTTCAGGTTTAGTCTCTAAACTAGGGGTGTCAAACTCCAGTCCTGCATGTTTTAGATGTTTCCCTTTTTCACATGATTCAGTTTAACCCTTTAACTCCTGACACTTGAGCAGTTTCACAGTAAATAAATAAATAAAATAAAATAAGCTATAAAATAAACAAAAATGAATAATAGGCAAGGGATAATGTATTGCCCACGCGTGACTATCAGAAAAATATTCCCCGACGGGGCCGTTGGATTCTATGGTTATTACATCTTATTACTGCTACTACTCAAACAGATTGGATAAAACAGCCGTTACAACGTAGAAAATATTTACTTTCAAAGTGGCCGAACTACCTGCGGAGTGATATGGTACAGTGAATCTGAAGTGACAAAACCTGTTGCCATTGGCAGCGGGTGTTAACAGTGCATGGGGCGGTTATTGAAAAAATCCGTCCGCTGAAAGCTGGGAATATCCATTCAAAGTAAACAGGAGCTGTCGGAACATTCTAGAGGGCCGTAGAATAAACCAATAAAAGAATTAGTAACATGAACAAAGTAAGACACAAATGGAACAAAATTAAAGAAAAGGTAATAAAATAATGAACAAAATGAAGAAAAATAAACAAAAAAATGAACAAAAACTAATAAATATTTATGAAATTATAAATGACATGGAAAAATTTGCAAAAAAAAGTTACTAAAAAAAGAACTAGTGTGAATGGTTTAGTTTAAATATTCAGAAAAATTCAATTGTTTTCCTTTTTTTTACAGGGTTTTGTTAATGGAACAGGTGTCAATAGGAAACAAATTGAGAAAAAGGCTAAATTCAAACTGCTGAGACCAAATTTCAACACTAGTTCTCTTGTTTTTCTTATTTTTTCGTATATTTTTTGCTAATATTTCTATGTCATTTATAATTTTGTAAAAATTTATTAATTTTTGTTCATTTTATTGATGACTTTGCCATTTTTTTCCATTTTATTGCTTATTTAAAAAATGTTTTTACTGTGGAACTGCTAAAGTCTCAGGAGTTAAAGGGTTAAAGTGAATCATGTAGAAGAGGGAAATACTGTTACTGCCCCTGGTGGATGATCATTACACTGCAGCCGTTTTAGTTTAGTTGAGTTGGGGGGTGGGGGTTAAATTTGTCGTCAAGTCATCCAACACATTTTTTGGTCACTTTCAATAACTTACAATATTTACCCCCCCTCAAAAAAAAGTATTGTTACCCCGCCCTAAAGAGGAGGTGAATGCTTGGCTCTGAACAAATTTGCCTGAAAGTGCAAAGTGTTCCAGGATGGAAGCCATTACTACAGCTGAAGTGAGAGAGGACACAGTCTGGGGCGAGCGACAGATGGAGGAAGTCTGAGGCTGATCTGTTCATGGATTGGCTTTGAAGAAGCTCCACCCCCACAGTCTGTTAGTGAGTTATAAGGTTTTTTATAGGAAGTTTAATGAAGTGTGAATGTTTTAAAAATATGAGCGAAAAATGTTAAAGTTAAAGACACATGTTAAAATTTGTTTTACTTTTTTTTTTTAAAAATGCAAAGATACAACACACGCATTTAGAAATGACGATAAAGATGTTAATAAAAAAAATAATAATACAATCGTACCTCTACCTCTAGTATTTTCGTACCGTGAATTTTTCATAAATAGAGTCGCATTTTACATGTTAAAGGTGTAATTTGTTCCAAGGCCCCCATACTACCCCTCAAACCCTTTAAAAATTATGAAAATTTTAAGATTTGGTATGAAATATGCCCGTACAGGGACAAAGAGTTGAGCTGCATCTCCATGAGAATGAGGATGCATCAGTCTGGTGGATGATGTTTGGTGTTTAAATCCAGCTTCAGGTAGTCCACTTTGTTGTCCAGTGAGCGTACGTTGGCGAGCAGGAAGTGATGGAAGGAGCGTTCGGTTAGCTCTTAGCTTAAATCCACTGTGACAGCTGCACTTCTGCCTCCTCCTGCGCCGCCTCCGAAGGTGGCCACCCCGTGATAAATGAGAGTCAAAGGGTAACGAAAAGCATCATGGGTAGCTAGTCAATAGTCATAATCAATGGGATGCTACATACAGTACATAAGTGACGTATTTACGTACATTACAAAGTTACGTAAAGTAATGTACTGTATTTGTGTCTCACTTTCCTTTTGTAAATACAAAATTATTTCGTATCCAGAGACGAAAAATTGAGGTAAAAGTTTTTCGTAACTTGGATTTTTTGTTAGCTGGAGCTTTCATAAGTAGAGGTAGCACTGTAATAATAATAAATAATAAAGACAGATGTTTATAATAATGATTGTTTGGGGGTGGGGCTTATTATAGGGGGCGGGTATAATTGTGAGTGGTTTTAGGGCAGGCTCAGTGTCCCAATGTTTGAAAACCCCAGTGCTGGCCTGGGCGATGCCAGGGTGATGCCTCGGCGCTCTCCCACAGACGTACCTGCGAGCTGCTGGCAGTGTGGCAGGTGCAGCTGACGGAAGCGTCCCTTCTGCACGTGGAGGCAGAACGGCGGTCCGGCTGCAGTCAGCTGTTTGGAGGTCAAGAGGGGCACATCCCAGGTCACCTCCCAGAAGACCATGTCACCAGCGCCTTCCAACTTCAAACCAGTTTCGTCACAACGATTCACAGCCCAGTGGTCACAGCAGAGCCTGCACACCCAGAAAACAAGTAGACACATGAGCAGGGTGGGCGGAACCGGGACTGGGCAGAGCAAAGAGCAATAGTGGAATCAACTGGTGGCATGATGGCTGCGCGATTAGCGGTGTCTGACCAATTAGCGGTGTCTGACCAATTAGCGGTGTCTGACCAATTAGCGATGTCTGAGCGGTCAGCAGCGGCTGAACAGTTAGCGCTCTTGACTCACAGCAAGCAGACCCTGGTTCAATTCCTGGACCGTGTGGGCTTTTCTGTGTGGAGTTTACAACCCCCCCATATACCCACTGTTCCTTACAGGGTAAATGCAGAGGACACAGTGTATAATGACTAATAAAGTACTTTAACTTATATATGTTCACTGATCAGGTTTGAAACAATACATGACAGGAATGATCTGGAATTACCACCTCTGCCTTAACTTAATATATTTACCTGTATTTCAAATATTTACCTTTATTTCATACAGGGTTCTACAGTGCACCCATTTCACTCGCATTTGCGAGCAAATATTTCCGCGTGCGAACGAGGAAAACAAAACAGTCGCACATGTGCGAGTGCTTGTTGCAGCAACAATAAGACACACACACAGAACTGAGGAGCTAATGAAAGTCTACTAGAAATGAATTAAAACTGTGTGAACAGCTCTGCATAGAGACGAACACGGCACATATTGAAAGATTAACCCTTTAACTCCTGATGCGTCAGCGCTGACACGTTCTGAGTGGATGGTTTAGTTTAAAAATTCAGACAAATTCAAGTGTTTTTTTAACTGTTATTTTACTGAGAATTTTGTTCATGGAACTGATGTACAGGTGTCGAAAAGCAACTGATTAAGAAAAAGAAAAAGCCCAAACTAAAACTACTGGAACCAAATTACAACACTAGTTATTTATTCCTTTTTTTAACTTCATTTTGGGTTTTGTGGGTTTTTGTTTTTTGCCCTTTTTTCCACGTTATTTCTTATTTTGTGAATATATATTAGTTTCTGTTGATGTTGCTTATTTTGTTTATTTTTCTGTTTTTTTTATTTTATTTTATATTTATTTTTCTTTGTGTTCTGTTAGTGTCTTACTTTGTTCATGTTACATATTATTTTGTTGGTTTATTATTCATTTTTGTTCATTTTACTGATCACTTTGACTGTTTTTTGTTCATTGTGTTGCTTATTTTATCTTATTTTATTTTTTACTGTGTCTCAGTCTCAGGAGTTAAAGGGTTAATCATTCTAAAATGGATCTAATAACAAGGCAGCCAATACAACGTTCTAAAATGTATCAAAGGACAAAGCATCCCATAATACAAAGTTATGTTATGGTCTGCTCTAAATTAACACAAATGACAGCAGTCATTCAACAATGTTGGTATCTGTGCGCAAGTACTGCACTGTAAATAAATAAACATTTAAAACTAAAACCGAATTGTGTCCCTATTTTTTTTGTGTGCTCCTAAATTTTTTAACATAGGGGCACGTGTGCTCCTGGAAAAAAAAGTTAGTGTAGAGCCCTGATTTCATATATTTACCTGTCTGACAGTCATTAAAAACTTTGAGGGGAAAAGTTGTGGAAGTTTTTATTATCTTGCCGCAAGATACATTTTCTATTAACAGAAAATAACAATCATATATCAGCAACAATAACATTAAAAAACAAGTGTCCAAAACAACTTCTGTCAACAAAGAAAAGCCAAAAACATGGCGACTGCCAAAAAACAGTTTTACACCAGTCAGTATGTCAGTGTGACCACCGTTAGCCAACCCTCCTGCAGTGCCTGGATCAGTTGTTGCCTATTCTGAGGCTGGGGAACCCGATTGGCCACTTGCCTACCAAGTTGATCCCATAGGTGCTCAATCGGGTTCAAATCTGGCAAGTATGCGGGCCAGGGTAACTCTTTCACTGCCTGTGCCTGCAAGAAGGTGTCTCATGTGCCTTGCGGTTTCCGGGCCAGAATCAATCCCTCAGGGGCTGCAGATAGATATGCCAATCTAGGTCAGGTGTGGTGACTCTTTCACAACCTGGCCTTGGTCGGTCATCAACGGTGCCTGTAGTGGTGTGACGAGCCACCAAATTACGGATTGTGGGTTGATTGCAGCCCATACATCTCGCTGTACGTCAAGCCCACCTGCACCATCCCTAAGGCCCTCAGTCTTTCTTCACATGTGAGCCGTGGCATTTTGACGTGTGCTGGAATGAAACAGGTGTCCTTCTGTTTTCCCATATATGTGACCCGCCACCACGAAATCAGGCATAAGTCGCGCTGAGCTGTTCAGAGCTACAGCCAAATTTAGGCTGGAAGGCGATTTGTTATTTGTGTTTACACCTTATCAAAAAATGGTACCTTAACACCTCTATGTTCACTTCCTGTGGTCATTACATTGAAATCCAATCAATAAAGATGTTTATTGAGTCAATTATTTAAGCGGCGACAAAAGTTCAGGGATTGCTGAGCAAAGACAAAGACGACTTCCACCTCTTTTCGCCGAACAAACCGATCTCCGTTCCGTGAGTAAACACCCAAGTGTTTGGTACGAGGTAAAAGCTTATATTGAATGTTCTGTCCAATGGTGTAAGCCAAATGATTATAATACGTCACACTTCTGTCCTATTATTATAATATATAAAACTTCTGTGACATGTCCATCAGAGTGTCCTTTAACATCTGTGAAGAATTTGTGTCAATCGGATACAAATTATTATGCGTTGCTAAGGACATCCTACCCCAAAACAGTCCAAAACTTTGATGGACAATATCTACAAATATGCAAATTGTAAAATATGTCCAAATGTGGATATTAAAATGACCATAACTTTGGTTCTACTTGTGATAGAAACATAATTTTTTCACCACCTTAAACCTTAGTTTCCACTCTACCAAGCTACACAGATAACTCAGTTTGGATTTACACACACTTATGCCTGGTTTCGTGGTGGTGGGTCACATATAGGCTTTTCATGCCACTCATTTGTACAGATTCATTGTGTTTATTGCTCAAGTTGCATGGGATACACTTTTCTCCAATAAGCCCCCAGATGTGCAGTCAGTCGTGACCGGAACGCAACTCATCAATGTCAAGCATATTCACACAACCCACAAACAAACAAAACAAATGGAAAAATCCTCTGTCCTATACAGACTCCAAAAATTCAAAACTTGTCCATCAAAGTTTTTAATGACTGTCAGTATATATTTACCTGTATTTCAAATATTTACCTGTATTTCATATATTTACCTGTATTTCATATATTTATCTGTATTTCATATATTTACCTGTATTTCATATATTTACCTGTATTTAACGCAGTTGTCATTGACTTTGGGGTCGATCACCAGAGGAACGGGAAAAGGACGAGTATTCAGTCGATCTTCTGGATTCTGTTTCTGTTTCACCCTGAAATCATCTGATATTACTGTCATTTACCTTTGAATTTATCCATCCATCTTCTACTGCTAACCCAGACCACAACCTTAATCCTTTCTCTTTACACATTTAGATGAAGGTAATATTTCTTTGTAGACCAGACCCTAACCCCTAACCCCTGAGTCCAGGTTTGTTTGTTGTTGGTAGTTTCTAAAACTAGACTTGGATTCAGATCTTTCATTTCTCAAAGGGTTCAGGACTCTTTCTATTGGCTTGTTTTACATCATTAAAGATTTTCAACCTGGTTTAAAGTGGCTCAACCTGTTTAAACAAAGATGCATGTTTCCTTACCTCGTTGGTTTCAATTTTGTATCTGGTGGTTGTATGTGTTGTTCCTCCATCTGTCCCTCTGGTGGAACCGTCAGAAATATTCTTGTCCAGTAGTAGACAACAAAAAACAATAGTAACAACCCACTGACATATGGGACAATAGACTCAGGTTCCTTCTCAGTGGACCAGTGACTCAATTCAGTGGATCCAGAGTTCTTCTGGGAAGATCCAGACTTTTTCTCAACAGACCCAAGATTCTTCTCGAAGGACCCATGATTCTTCACGACGGACCCAAAATTCTTTTCAACAGATCTACGATTCTTCTCGTCTGACCCATGATTCATCTCGCCGGACCCTAGAGTCTTCTTATCTGACCCTAGATTCTTCTCATCTGACCCAAGATTATTCTCGTCAGGCCCGAGAGTCTTCTTATCTGACCCTAGATTCTTCTCATCTGACCCAAGATTATTCTCGCCGGACCCTAAAGTCTTCTTATCTGACCCTAGATTCTTCTCATCTGACCCTAGATTCTTCTCATCTGACCCAAGATTATTCTCGTCAGACACTAGAATCTTCTTATCTGACCCTAGATTCTTCTCATCTGACCCAAGATTATTCTCGCCGGACCCTAGAGTCTTCTTATCTGACCCTAGATTCTTCTCATCTGACCCAAGATTATTCTCGCCGGACCCTAAAGTCTTCTTATCTGACCCTAGATTCTTCTCATCTGACCCAAGATTATTCTCGTGAGACCCTAGAGTCTTCTTATCTGACCCTAGATTCTTCTCCTCAGACACTAGATTCTTCTTAATAGATCCTAAATTCTTCTCGTTGGACCCTAGATCCTTCTCGACGAACCCACGATCCTTCTCGATGGACTCAGGTTCCTTCTTGATGGACCCATGATTCTTCTCGATGGACTCATGTTCCTTCTCAATAGACTGAACATTTTTTTTGATGGATCCAAGATTCTTTTCATTAGAACCAAGAATCTTCTTGTTGGACCCTAGATTCTTCTCGACAGACCCAACATTATTCTCAACTAACCCATGATTCTTCTCAATGGACCCAACTTTATTCTCTATGGAACCAAGATCTTTCTCAACAGACCCAGGATTCTTCTTCGTGGACTCAGGGTTCTTCTCAGAGGAATGAAGATTATTCGCGGAGAACCCAGGAGCATATGTGGCTTTCTTCTCAGTGGACGGAGAAAAATGTGCTCCTTGGTTTTTGATGGACATGGACAAACCCACTGGTATGTTGATGTTAAATGTAGATTTGGCCAGTTTGAGCTCATCCAATAAGCTTTGGAGACAGATCGCTAAGAGGAAACACATGAGAGTTAGTCAGGTATAAAATGTAGATGAGGAAGAGATGGATTCAGTCCACATGTAAGTGACCCAATATTGGATTCATTTACAGTGTGAAATTGTTTTGAGTGGAATGTTAGCATTTTTTTAAAAAATAAAAGGAGACAAAACAAATCAAAGACATGAAGTTAAGAAATAATCATGTTGAAATCAAAGAAAGAAACACATTGAAACTGTTGGACAAACACAATGTTGGGTCCCTTCAACACCGGCAGAGTCCAGATGGTTGGCGGGACCATTCTGTCATAATGGGTGAGGTGGAAAAGGACTCAGATGCCCAGTGTTGAAGGGAGAACAGATTTAATAAAAACAGAAGCAAAATCATGATACAGAGACAGAAAACAAAACCTGGGGGTAGATCAGCCAGAGTCTGTGGTGATGAAAGAAATGTCCAGGTTATGGTGACAGGGGAAATAGGCAGAGTGTCCGGGTTATGGTGGTGACAAACTATATGGTCCCGCACCGGCAACTGCAAGCTTCACTGCTTAAGTATTGCAGATCAGCAACAACTTGTAGCTGCACGGTGCAGGGCCAGGTGAATCAGTGAAGCACTGGGGGAAAGGTCGTGACAGTCCCTTTTTTTTCCAATTAAATTTTATTTATGAAGCCCCAAATCACAACAATGTCACCTTACATGGCTTTACAAGAAAAACAAAAAAAACAATCAACCGCAGATGTAGATAAAGTCCCAAGCATCCCCTGTCCTTTGACCCTCCTTCTCAACAAGAAAAATCTCCAAAACCCAGTGGGAAAAAGAAATTTTGAGGAGAACCACAGTGAAGGACAGATCCACTTCCATGGACGGACAGACTAAAGATGAACATTAATTTGTAGATGAAAGGAAGGGGGGCGTTACATCCATCAGACAGATGAGGGTGAGGGATTTTTTTTACATGATAGAGGAAATGTGCATTTAACTTTAACCAGAGGCCTATACATAGCTCTGTGTGACATCACCGCACCACTTACTAACGCACGCTGCCATTTTAAAAGGGGAAAACAACAGCGAAGCAACACTAGACAGATAGCTCTGTTTACGATGTCCTATGACTATTTTGATAAACTTCTGTCCTCCGCAAAAGACCAGTATGAATGGAAATTAGCAGGGATCAACTGGACAGCTGTCTATATAAATTACCGGTAGGTTCTTTGCAAAATGATCCCACGACGTGGCCTAATATCAAGTGGCCAGCCATCTACGACTATCTTGTCGAAAGTCCTGGCACATACACACAAGAAAAAATGCAAACTTATAAGAGCCTGAAAGCATATGTTTTGTTTGAGGTAGGTTACATAAATTTAGTTGAAATACTTCTCTGCCCCTCACTCACCCAGCCTCCAGAACACTCCTTTAGCACTATTTTAGTTTTACTTCCGTTTTGATTTCCGACTCCAGGGTTTCCCATCATCTGGAGATATTCTTCTCAGCCTATTGTTGCCTGAAGCCATGTTGCATGTTTTTCACCCTCTTCTGTAAGTATGCAGAAAAAGACAACTTCTCTTCCATCCAAGCATGGTTATTGCACCTAAAGGCTGAACAAGATTTGGCCATTTTACACGAAGTTTTAAGCGTGCAGGACGGTGTAGTGCATTTCACACAGTGGTTGCTACGCTGTTGTTTTCCCCTTTTACTAGCGGAAGTGACATCACCGCGAAGCAATGTATACTAAATTGTAGCGTACCTACATTCATGACACTACACCACACTGTTACATTAAGGTATTCTGACAGACACTGAAAAATGAGATTATTAATTATTAGTTATTAAGATTAATTACAAACTGAACTGAATTATATATTCCCCTTTTATCTGTGTCCACTACTGCCCTCAGGTGTCCACAACAAAAACTGTTGGAAATAAATCACAATACTAAAGACCTGTTATGTAGCAAAGCTTAATTTTTACTAATTAGACTAATAACATTTCAGTGTACAAGGGTGATTTTTGTAGTGATTTAGATGTGTGAAGGGTGCAGTTTCTTGCAAGCAAAAAGGTGGATTGGTTTGTTGAAATGTCCATGATTTGTGTAAGAAACAGGTGGCACCCTGGTAACAGTCTGAACAGTGAGGAGGACCAGTTGGATTTGGGGCTGTGGCTCAGTTGGTAGAGTGGGTCGCCCAATGACCGAGAGGTTGGCGGTTCACATCCCAGCTCTGGCTGTCCACATGTCGAAGTGTCCTTGGGCAAGACACTGAAACCTGACTTAGGCCCCCAGTAGGACTGACCTTTGACCTTAGAAACCTACTGGTGTGAGTATGGGTGAATGTGAGGCTAATGTAAAGCACCATGAAGGTGGAAAAGAACTATATAAGCGCAGTCCATTTATTTTAGTGTTTGGCTTTTCGATTTGATATTTTCTAAATTTTTCTTGTAAGTCATTTCATTGAAATGTGGGTTCTGCTGTGAAACTGGGTTTATTTTAGCACTTGTCATTTTTCCATCTTCAAAGACCCAGTAATAACCACCTCCAACTCAAAAACGAGAGCAGAAACAGGAAGTTGACGTGTCTCAGCCGCTGTGGTTTTATGTGATGCTGTACTTGTAGTCACGTAAAATCTGTGAGAATGTAAGAACTCGCGGTTGGAAGTGTGCAGCCGCTCACATAAAACTGGAGACTGATGTGAAAGCTTTGAACCCAGAAAAGCACAGAGTTGACATGTGTATGAACCCACTGCTGCTGTTATAGATTCTATTATATAACCATTGTATGTTCTAGATGGATGCTTTTTGTCACTGTAAAAATATACAAGAAAAAGGTGTGTTAACACAAGCCAAGGAAGTGGAATTAAAAATTATATATATATATATATATAATTCTTTTTTTCTCTTCTTCTTTTTATTGATATACTATATGTTGAATGTTGCAGTGTTACACCGAGACGAATTCCTAGTTGTATACTACATGTGTACTATATGAACAATGGCAATAAAACTCTTTCTGATTCTGATTCTGATTCTGAGTCGATAAGTTTTACTTCTTCCCAGTCCTTTTCTTTAGTTTTACCACAATGTATAGTTTTGTGTGATGTGATGATTATATGTGTTCGAACTAAAACTAATGAACTAAACCAGTGCTTTTCAAATAGTGAGGAGGGGCCTTCCCATGGGGGGCGGGACCTCCTCTGGGGGGGTGGGGCCTCCCCTGGGGGGGTGGGGCCTCCCCTGGGGGGTGCTAGAGGACTACAGGGGGGTTAAGTAAACCTGAATAAACATGGTTAGCTAAATACAGTACATGTGGTTAGGTAACTACAGTACATCTGGTTAGCTAACTGCAGTACATATAGCAGTAGTAGCAGTAGCTGTTGTTATTGTTGTTCCACTGTAAAAATCTAAATGTGACCAAGTGTTTTTTTCACATTTTTAGTCTAAACATGTGATCAGATAGCCTAGCAGCGCTAGCCCCCCCTAGCGACAACCAATCTAATATCCTATCGTAGTAGTCTGGTTTCGCTCAATCTAACTTTCGGCTAGATTTCCCTGAAACTGGCCGACTAATCACAGTGAAGTATAGTGTCAGAGGGCGGGCGTAACAAAGTGATGCAGTAACAATTGAAGAACCATAGAAGAAGAACAATAACAGGTGTAGATTTCCTTTTATCAAAGATGAGTGAAGAATCTGAGAAAACGTCATCGATCTTTAAATTCTTTTTACAGAAGCGACAACAGTTGTTAAATCCACTATTAATCCACTATTTTGTTTAGTCATTCCTAACTTCAACTTCCCGGTGCTCTAACTACATCATCTTAAAGATTATGCTGATTGGTTGTAGTACCGTCCTATTGCATACAGAGGGATTTGAAAGACAACCTTTTAGCCCCGCCTCCCCTGACTATGAAGCACCTCTAGACCCATACATAGAAGGAATAGGGCTCGCACTGCTAGGCTAGGCTAGGCTAGGCTAGGCTAGGCTAGGCTAGGCTAGGGATCAGATTAAACTCAGACAGAATGACCACAGAAGAACTTTTCAGTAGAAGAACTGATTAGAATAGATCTGGAAGTAATCTGATTAAACTAATCTGATTGATCTAATCTGACCAAGATCATTCTTATTTATTCCATTGACAGATTTATTTATTTATTTAATTTGCTAAATTCAAACAAAATAATAATAAAAAAAAAAACTTTACTCTGAGTTTTTATGAACATTTACAAGATCAAATGATTAAATATAAAATGATAAAATAACCCAAAAGGCAGAAGATAATATTGTAACAAAAGATGATATATCACTGATGGTCTGAAATGTTCAGTCGACAGAAAAAGTGTCATGAGTTTAACCTGAGATAAAGTGATGTGCACCAGCTTGCACTGACAACCACAGGAAGTGTGTGTGTGTTTTACTTACTCTTACAGTTGTCTTTGTCCACACCCTGTCAACACACACACAAGCAGACGTTCAACCACACAAACTTCAACAATAAAACATTAAAACTTTCAGAATAAAATCAGTTACATCCTTATTTCAAAACCAAACACTACACCATACTGACCCACACTGACCCAGGAATGACCCACATTGACCCAGGAGTGACCCACACTGACCCAGGACTGACCCACACTGTCCCAGGATTGACCCAGGAGTGACCCACACTGATCCACACTGACCCAGGACGGACCCACACTGTCCCAGGACTGACCCACACTGACCCAGGACTGACCCACACTGACTCAGGACTTACCAACACTGACCTAGGACTGACCCAGACAGAGCCACACTGACCCAGGACTGACCTGGACGTTGTCCACAGGTTGCACACCTCTTGGACTCAGCTAACCATTCTTCTTTGATTTATCCAGTGTACGTTTGTGTGGTTTCTGCAGATTCAGTTGAACTAGTTCTAAGTAGAACAGACTTTGAACCCATGTGGACGGAAAGGGTTTTTCTGGAGTAAAAATTTGTTTAGCTTATTTTCTTAGATGATTGGGAGGTCTTCATGTCCTCAGATAGTGTGTCCACAGTTACAGACAGGGACCTCTTGATTCATAAGACGTCTGAGGAGGAAGACTGAAATAGTCGATTGTCGAGTGCAGAGTTAGACGCTCTGGAAATTCACAATTTAATTGCATTCTTTTTAAAAAACATAGTCCACTATTTGATTATGACTGTAAATGAAGCTGTATGCAACAGAAAAGCTTAGCCTACTAACAGGTTGGTGTTTTTTGAAAACAATGCAATGAAATCGTGAATTTCCAGAATGTCCAACTCTGCACTCGACAATCGACTATTGTGGTCTTCCTCCTAAAGAAGTTTTCTGGATCAGGAAAGGTACTGACCTGAGATCAGTAACTGTGGACATGATATCTGAGGACATGAAGACCTCAGGACACTTGGATTTGTCTTTAGGAACCCTCTACTTACTACAAGAAACGTGTGATGTTTTTTAGAACTTTAGAAGAGTTAGTCTAAAAATACAGTTTGGTGTCGGTGAAAAAGACTTGCCCTAATCACTTCCACGTTAACACAGTTTGGATCAAAACAGAAAAATGGAAATTTCTCAATGTTCATCCAAATGGTGATTTTAATGTGGACTATATGTATGTACTACCAATCATCTAAAAAATTATATAAACTGATTTTTACTCCAGAGAATCCCCTGAAGGTTTTAACCCCCTAACCTCTAATGCTCACCCTGACCCCTAACCCATCCCACCACCACCTACGGCCCCTCCCACCACCATCAAACATTCATACACCAGTGTGAGTGACACTGGTGTATGAATGAACCAGGGCTGCCCCTGTTTCCTGTTGCTGTTAAATTCTGTCTGTCATTCTATCCTAGAGTTTAGGTCTTTTCTGTACCTGGGCCTGAGCAGTGGATTTTAAGGCAGTACTTAAGGTGGAAGTGTTTTGTCAAGTGTGAGTAGAGTCAGGCTTTACCGGGTCATTGCAGGACCGGTTGTAGATGTCATAACTGTTGCAGTTCTTCTGGGACATCTGTAGGCTGGTCATGTTTAAAATGAATACGTCATTGTCTCCATCAATGGCAATAGCAACTAATATGATCTGTTAAAAAAAACAACAACACACAAACATGAGGTTAGTTTAAAACAAATATGATCAGGGACGAAGGCTGAATCTCATTTCACCCCTTAGCCCTACCCCTACCCCTACCTCTTACTCCTTCAAACAGAGCTATAAGGGGTAAGGCTATGAATAGGGACACCCCTTCAACACTCACCTCCGTCATTAGTTCACTCCAACAGTTGTTACGTAACCAAAAACCACAGCTAACATGTCTACTGCTGTAGTTGTGTTACAGAAGCGACAACAGTCGTTCAGCTCCATAATCCACCATTTTGTTTAGTCATTCCTAACTTTCTCCGGACTCCTCCGTCAACTTTCCAGTGCTCTAACTACGTAATCCTAAAGATTACGCTGATTGGTTGTAGTACCGTCCTATTGCATACTGAGGATTTGAAAGACAACCTTTTAGCCCCACCTCCCCTGACTATGAAGCACCACTAGACCCATACAGGGAATGAATAGGGAGAGTGCTGCTAGGTTACTACATTTGTGTACATCTTTCGTAGGTGCCGTCAATTTTAAAAGGATTCACATTGTATTCTGGGAAATTTCTCGCACACCTCCGTTTGGAGTCTGCGTTTGGAAAATCTTCATTTGAAGGGGTATAAAGCCCTTTCCCTTCCCCCTACCCCTCTGCCCTATGTGAATTGGGGCAACCCTACCTCTACACGTGGACACACAAAATGGAGGAGGAGGGATAAAGGGTAGGGCTAAGGGGTGGAATGGGATCCAGCCTAAGTCAGGGTTCAGTGTCTTTGCCCAAAGACACTTGGACATGTGGACAGCCAGAGCTGGGACATGACCCTTCAGTCATTGGACAACCCACTCTACCAACTGAACCACAGCCGGTGGGTCTGCTTTAACATAACATAAGGTCAGATAAACTGAATGATTGTATTGGTAAGAAGTACTTATCCGGTTCCAGGTCACACTAAACTTTTGAGCGGGTGCCCTGCTGTTAAATCACTATTTTTGTTACTTTGCCACTTCTATTATACCCATATGCACGTTTACTGCTTGGCGTCAACTGCTGACTTCTCCACTGCAGATAGAAATGGTGATTGCCACTCGGACACAAAGACAAGCATGGGACTAACGGCTAACAACAACACACACCCAGTAACTACGACAACCAACAACATTTATTAAGCAAGAGGAACTGAAATAGAGGATATCCGTAAGTCTTTGGATTACATGTCAGAGAAGATGGATACAGTTACTAGGCAGCAAAACGACATCAGGACATTACAGAGCTCAAAAGACAAAACATGGAAAAAGACAGGACCATATAATTTATGGAGACATGCATTTCGGACTTGGAACAATAGACAAAAAAACCCCAACATTATCATCACTGGACTTAACATAAAACCACGTACATACGCCAGGACCATGACGAGGAGTGAAGGAGAAGAGACTGAAAAAGAACAGGAGTCAGTGGAGCAACAAGTCATATCATTCATGAACAGCAAAGGGATCAACACACATGCACAAGACGTCGAAGCCTGTCACCCACTCCCAAGAAGAGATAATCAACCCAAAGCCACAATTATAAGATTTATAAACAGAAAATTGCAGTATTACAACAAGAAAGGAAACTCAAAGGAACCAATATATATGTCAACAAACATTTAAGCAAAAAAAAAAAAAAAATGCAAACATCGCGTGACAAGCCAGAATCTTGAAAAAAGACAACATGGACCTTGGACTGTAAGAGTTACATAAAACTGAACGGGTCACCGGCGGAAGCAAAAGTGATGCTAATACAGGAGATGAAAGAGCTGGAGAGACTGGTATGAGCAATGGTTTTGAACAACTATGATGAAAGTGATAGTCGATACAATGGTTTCTTGGATGTAGATAGTAATTTTATGAACCAATCACTATGTGGAACGGAAGTGTGTAAATACTACGATGAAAACCAACTCAATGCATTTATTTCAGCAATGCCAGGTGATGGCATTTTTTTCCTCTTTACACATGAATATTCGCAGTCTTCCTAAGAATTATGACAATTTAATTATTTTTCGGCTCGGGCACATCGTGAGCAGGCCTCCTGGACACCTCCCTGGGGAGGTGTTCCGGGCATGTCCATCCGGGTGGAGACCTTGGGGTCAACCCAGGACATGCTAGAGGGATTATATCTCTCGGCTGGCCTGGGAACGCCTTGGGATTCCCCTGGAGGAGCTGGCTGAGGTAACTGGGGTAAGGAAAGTCTGGGCTGCTTTGCTGAGGCTGCTGCCCCTGTGACCCAGACCCAGATGAAATGGGAGACAACGAGTAAGAATAATTATTGTTCTATCTAGTTTTGCTCATAACTTCCCTATCATTGCGCTGTCAGAAACCTGGTTACCAAAAGAACACGAATCCTTGTATTCTCTAAAAACTACAAAGGAATTCACTCTCATAGAGAGAACAGAGTAGGAGGTGGAACTTCCTTATTTGGATTGGACAATATACAATTCGTTTTAAGAGAGGATCTATTTTCAAATTTGGAATTAGCTGGTGTAGAATATTTTTTTTTATTGAAGTACCTTGTTGGTCTCTCTTGGCTAAAAAATCTGTCATCATTGCCTGTGTTTAGCGCCCGCCAAACACCGATATTAACTCATTTTCTGAAGCGTTAACTGACATATTGATAATAATAATGATGGAGGGTAAAATATATTATCTTCATGGTGACTTAAATATAAATTTACTTATTAGTGAGAACAAGGTACCAACAGCCAATTTCGTAAACACTTAATATTCATGGGGTTTTTTTTCTCCCTTAATTAATGAACGTATAAGAGTCACAGAAACATTAGCAACCCTGATTGCTAACATATTTACTAACTCCTTGGGGCTTGTAATGCATAGTGGAATATTGTATTCCGATATATCTGATCATTTCATTTAACTCGCACAAATGTAGTGAGCGATTCACCAAAGCAACTACAGTACAGAGTTTTTAACAGAAAAAATAAAATAAGATTCAAAACCCATATTTCTGAGCTCTCGTGGCAAAATGTCGCCAAGGTCACAGATGCTGAGGTAGCATATCAAAATTTCATGCAAAGCATTAAAAAGGTTTTCTGTGATTGTTTTGTTTTAGGAACACAAAAGAAGAAAAGTTCAAATGGAGAAAAACCTTGGTTTACGCAAGATCTAAAGAAAACTTCAATTAAAAAAAAATTATTATACAAAAAATAACTGACCAACACATCAATTGCAAATGTAACCAAATATAAAAAATATAAAAAAACAAATTTACACACATGGTTCATAAATGTAAAAAGGAATATTTCTCTAACAAACTACCAGAATCTGCAAACAATATCAAATCATCCTGGCACATTGTCAACCAACTTCTAAATAAGAAATGAAACCTCAGTTCAATTCAAGGTCCTGAATGACCCAGATGCCATTTCTTGCAACTTTAATCATTTTTATGCAAATATTATCTTCTCAAATTAAACACTCTGAAACCAATTCAATTGAGTACCTGTCAGGTTCTCACTTGGCAATACACCAGTTAACTCCGCCCACTGAGGCTGAGGTTTCTGAGATTATTTCTAGCCTTAAAAACTCTGCTCCAGGTGAAGATGAAATGGGTGCCTCTCTGATTAAAGGAATCAGCCCATACATGATTAAACCACTCACTGATATTTGTGCAAAGTCTATGAATCAAGTAATTGTTCTTTCAGGCATGAAAATTGCTAAGATACTTCCCTTCTATATATCCGCAGATACATCCTCTTTTATAAACTATTGACCAATATCGGTCCTTCCTGGTTTTTCAAAAGTATTGGAAACATTTATTTATAAACGTATGTACTCTCATCTCCAAAGTCAAAATATTTTGTATGAGCACCAGTATGGTTTTAGGAAAAAGCACTCAACGTATGTGGCCCTATTACAACTAATAGATCACATTTTAACATCCAGAGATGAAGGGAAGTTTGCATTAGGAATATTCCTTGGTTTATCAAAAGCCTTCAACACTGTTAATCAGGGGGGGGTTCTACCTTTAGGGGGGCTCAGCCCACAGTGCTGACAGTGGCACCTGTCTTGAAGGAAAGTCTTGAATTGATTTCTAAACATTTTTTGTTTAACCGACCAATAAACTCTTATCTACCCATCCACAAAAGCACTGAAATAAGGGTTTAGCTTACAAACGTACAAGTTCCATGTCAATGCATAGACTTATTGCATGAGAAAAAAAAATTATCCATAGGGCCACTACACTGTAGATTTTGCAGTGTTAATTTGGAGACAATGGGACCGAATACACTCTAGAAGAAGTTAAATAAACTCTCTAAGTGTTGATTTAACACTGCAAAATTTACTGTGTAGGCTCTTTGTCGTTAGCTGCTACTGTGTTAGCTCACTGCAAGTCAACTTCTGGCCTACTCACACACATTGGTACTGAAATGCAACAGTTCCACTAAAACAGGTGGGGGGGAAATGTACCATTTCATTTCCTCACTATTTATTAATGACAGGTGACTAGATAAAAGTCATTCAAGAAAAATGTAGAGATGAATAGGATACCGTTGAAATATAAATAAACATCCATACTAACTCATAAAGGTCTTTAATTTGGTCTAATTGTGATTCAAACTAGAGGTGGAGCCAGACATGAAGATCTGGGCCTTACCGCAGAGGGGGTGAAAATGTACTTCTTAGATTCAATTTCCTGTATTTTAGTACATTTTAAGGTGACCTGTTCCAGAGTCCTGCACGGTTCTGATTTTGACATACCGCAACCGCCCGTACCCGGTCATGTTTAAACTCGTATCCGACCCGTTTTCCGACGAAAAAAAAAAATGTAAATCCGCACCCGAACCAACCTGCTATAAATGAACCCGATATCCGACCCGAACCCGGAAGAAAATGTCAGATAGCCAAACTTAAATACAAACATTTATTTGCACGAATATACTGAACAGTGACATAGCCAAATAAAAATGTTGTTAAACAGTAGCAGACAAATAATAAACTCAAAAAATAGTTTTATCCGTGAGCTCACACACACACACACACATAAACACACACACACACACACACACATCAAGAAGGAAGCCGACAGGAGGCAGCTATACAAGTCCAAACTAAAGAACAGTTTTTAGCCTATGAACCGCAAATTAGACCCGCGATCACCCACGTCCGAACCGAACCGAACCCGTATCCGACACAGCACAACATTTTTCACCCGTTTCGTGAAAATATGCAGTTCACTATCGGGTCACCCACGGGTACCCGAACCCGTGCAGGACTCTGACCTGTTCGACAAATCCTAACCTCATGACATAGATATAGAACACTATACAGCATATCAGTATGTTAGCATGTTAGCATGTCCAGCCTCAGGTGCTACAGGGTTCCTATGTTTCTCACACTATCAGGGAAGCTATTGCCAACTGATGATCACGCAAGAAGTGTTACCCCCATATAACGATCACACTGATTAAACTGAGACATTCATTCCAATAGACAGAGGTAGCCAATGCAATGTGTTCTATACGTTTGACCCCATGACATGAAAATAAACATTTCTAAATGAAGAGACTGAGAGGTTTCCTTCCCACAGGGAAACTTTGTTTAACGGGAAGAAAATTTAAATGAGTCCATATTTAATGTACATATTTAACACTAAGTAAATATTAGTTACAACATTATAAATAACATAGGAGAATGAAGAAATGTAAACTAATGATCAGGGTTATAATAGTTTGGATTTTTCATTATAATTTTGTTTTAGTTAGTTTTGACTTTTTTTCCTCTAATTCAATTAGTTTTAATGGGTTTTTTGAGCAGGTTTGATAGTTGTTGGTTTTTTTTCCGGAATGCTTGGTTTTAGTTTAATTTAGTTTTTTCATATATTTTATCTTCTTCACCATCCTATACAAAGAACAGTGAGGTGTGGATCAGCTGGTTCAGGTTGAGGTGGGTCATTGACTGAGCAGAGACACAAAAAATATACATATGCATTTTGTAATAAACGTCCAAATGTTTTCATTTCATTGTTGTAATAAAGTGCAGCATTATGTAATCATTTATTCCATTCTGCAGCAGCAGGTGCTTTGATGGAGCTGTTTGGGAAACATTCCAAATGGCTTATGTCTTGACTGGTCATTAAACATATTAGACATTAGGACGATTTAAAATTACGGACATATTTTGGAGATAGAAATGCTGCTGTTTGTTTAAGCATTTGATGTAATTTCGTATTTATTTCAAATGAACGTTAGTGGATAAATGACCTGTCATAGGCGGAACCACCATAAACATTGTTGCGAAAGTGTCAATCTGTCCCTCCTAATATTATGTGTAATATGTGACATATTAGATCAGTCACTTTCTGTTCCTGATTTATTTTCCATAGACTGCGTGGAAAAACTAAATAGTGGATGACGGTGCAAAGAAAAAAAAAGAAAGATGGACACAAGCTAGAGTTGGAAAGAACAAAGAAGGTCAGTTAAGGAGGAGGAGGTGAAATACAGTGTTGGGAAAGTTCACCTTAATTAGGAACTAGTTCAAAGTTCAGTTCAGTTAGTCAATATGAATTAGTTCAGTTCATTGTTCATTCATACAAATTATCAACTAGAAGTTCATGGATCCTAAAATTAACTTTTTTGTTCTTTTTTGTGTTATTATTGCAAATGTATTATTAACCGTTTCTGACGTTATCCTGTAGTCAAAAAATCAGGGGAAATATCCGCCCCTCCAGGGCTGAAGTCAGTACCTTACCCCAGGGTCAACTTCCCTCTGCAGGTTCTTAGAACATAAGGAGTGGTTTCACTGAGCTTCATTTTCAATGTTTATTTCCAAGAACAGGACAACACCTGCTCTGGTTACACTCTGTACATTTAACTCTCTAGAAATGCTGCTGTTTGTTTAAGCATTTGATGTAACTTCGTATTTATTTCAAATGAACGTTAGTGGATAAATGAGCTGTCATAGGCGGAACCACCATAAACATTGTTGCGAAAGTGTCAATCTGTCCCTCCTAATATTATGTGTAATATGTGACATATAAAGTCTTTCTTCCTTCTTAGATCAATCACTTTCTGTTCCCGATTTACTTTCAATGTAGGAAACACAAGAGAATGAATCAACCGAACAATCAGGGGAAAATAAAACATTACGACCCCCCCTCCCCTATTGTACACTTGGTTTAACCCAGAATGTCGCAGATTCGTAGAAAAATTCTGTGTAGTTTATACATATATATATATATATATATATATATATATATATATGTATATATATATATATATATATATATATATATATATATATATATATATATACATATATATATATATATATATATATATATATATATATATATACATATATATATTGGAATAACAGTACACAAGGTGGTGTTAATTGGTAATTAAACAATAATAATAATAGCCTCCTCTATGGACTACCTTCTACACATCTTCAAAAATTGCAATACATCCAGGACTCTGCTGCCCGCCTCCTCACTCGTACCCGCTCTAGAGAACATATCACTCCAATCCTCCAACAGCTTCACTGGCTTCCTGTTCAATACCGCATCCAATACAAGCTCCTCCTACTCACCTACAAGTCCCTCTATAACCTGGCCCCACCCTACCTCACTGACCTCCTGAAACAACATCGTCCCACCCGCCGCCTCCGCTCAGCCGACACCAACCTCCTCACACCAATCACCCGCACTAAGCACCGAACCTTGGGGGACCGAGTGTTTGCTGCCGCTGCCCCCACCCTCTGGAACTCACTGCCACAACCCATCAGGAACTCGGACTCATTACAAAACTTCAAATCACTTTTAAAAACTCATCTGTTTAAACTGGCTTTTTCTTTTTCTTAAATGTTTTTTGTTTCTTTGTCCCAATGTGAAGCGTCTTTGAGTGTCCAAAAAAGCGCTATACAAGTTTGATTTATTATTATTATTATTATTATTATTATTATTATTATTATTATTATTAACTTAATGTTTTGCTAACGATACAACCGTAAAGTCAATGTTTTGATAATAGTACTACAACTTAGTAAAACTTAACTGCTATGTTTTCTTCTCTCTCTCTCTCTCTCTCTCTTTTAATGAAGATTCATATGTAATATAATGCAATTCAATGCTTCAAGTTACGCACAAAAATCTATTTGATGTGTAATACTGAGACACTTGGGTGGGGATAAACATTAACCCATTTAGACCTGAATTATGTTCCTAGGTTGTGAAAAATATAATTACTTTTTCCCCATCCCTATGTAACCAGAAATGAGAATCAACATTGTCACATTGACATCACATGGCAGAGACATATCAAGCGAGAACTCAATGAATACTTGAGATATCACCATGAAATTACATGAACATATACATATAGCTGATGAGCATCAGATGATCCATTTGAGTAAAGGTCAAAGGTCAAAGTCGTATTAAGCAGAAAGATCAAAATCACATTATTGGCTGTCATTCAAGAACAGGTTGTCACAGAAACTTGAAATTGGCACAAATCAGGGCTGAGATTAGACATTCTATGAATATTAGTTTAGTTTTTCTGTTTTGTTCCAATTTACCCAAAAAACAACAACAAGCATAAAATGTCTAAATTCGGTCACTTTATCCTTATTTTCTGTGGGCATCTTTGAAACAGTTTCTCTGTGACACAAACACATCCACCTTACCTTTGTCACAGTACACATGCTTTTTTATTGAACATTCTGGACAATTACACCTTGTTGTACACCTATTAGAATCTCCATCTTCCTCATCACTTCCAAAAATGCCAATATCAGAGATACTTCCATCTCCAATCGGTTCCAGGGCTGTATATTCTGCATATGGGATATTTTCAGCTGATTATCAACTCATTCTCTTGTTCTGAAGTACTGTTTTTATAGTAATAAGGTCAGGCCTACTGTTCACTGGAATGGACAATGTTTGAAAAAACCCTGTGTAAAAACATATGCTAATACATTTGATATTATACATTCATTCATCTGTTCCACCTTTCAATATTATATCAAAACAATTAAACCTTGGCACAAATATCTATGAATGTGAATAAAACTGTTGAAAACAATGGTCACTTTGACGTGTGGAGTGAAGCCCTGTCATGCCTCTCTTCAGTGGTGGATTTATTTCATACAGGAACAAGTAAAGCTATACTGCTGTTTGATTGGTTGGTCAGAGTCTAATTAAATGGACTTCAGAGTTCGAGTGTTAAATGTTGTAAAAGTAAATAAAACAGCATCTGTCATGTGACGTCCACTGTAATGGACTCAGTAGTGTTGTGCGGGCTACCCACTGGCCAGCGGATATCCGCGGGTGACCCGCGAGTCGGGGGGGCTGGGTCACAGTATTAATACGTATTGTACGTATGCGGGTGGGGCGGGTCAGGGACGATCAATACCCGCTGAGGTGTGTGTGTGTGTGTGTGTGTGTGTGTGCGTGCGTGTTCGGCTCGCACATGTGCAAGCCCGTCACTTCCTGTTTTGAATGCTTTTTTATCCCAACTTTTTGTTATTTGTTATTACTGCCAAATCTCCCTGAACACTCAGAGATAAGAGTGAAAATGTGGGACTTGATCAGGGAGAAGATTAAAACAGGCGATGCGAAGGTTGTACGGAAACGTTGTATGTGTTGGCTTTATAGAGTGATGATGTGGGTGGAGTCTATTTTATGTGCTGGAGTGCATATTGAGACGTTAGAAAGGAGGCAAAAATTATGCTTCATGACTTTTAACATTAGAAGCACAAGGTAAAGATGCTGCGAATGTACTATGTGAGTTTAGAGACAAATTTAAGCTTGCGGGTTGATAGCGGGCGGGTTGGGTTTATCGATACGTGACATCATGCGGGTTGGGCGGGGCGGGCCTAGCCACGTCTTGGGTTTGGGCAGGGCGGATTTCTGTAAAACCCCCTAACCGCGCATCACTAGGACTCAGGGTCTGAAAGGGTTAAACATTATATTAATGTATAACAGGAGTATGAACAAATGGTTTTTCTAATATGATAATGAACATGTACAATCATCATTCTGTCAGTCCTACTGGGAGACTAAGGCACGGTTCAGTGTCTTTGTCCAAGGACACTTCGACATTTGGACAGACAGAACTAGGACACGAACCACCAACTTCTGGGTCATTGGACGACCCGCTTTACCAACCGCAGCCGCCCTATGCTTTAGTATGATGAAATAAAGAAATGAAGAAATGATTAAGTATTCCTAAATGGAATGGTAAGTGTTGTTGTTGGATGTGTTTCCTGTTTGTGTTGGACTCACATCACTGTGCAGACGGCGGTTGGATGAAGGCGCCTCCTCAGACTCCTCGGGAAAAATGGCGTATCCACGAAACTTTACAAAATCATAGGATGAAACTGCAACCACTAGAAACAAACAGAGAACAGAGGTTTTATTAGCATGACACTGTCCATGTTAGCATACGGACTGTTTATTTGATTCATTGAAGACAGAAAAAAAAATTGCTTTTAATTGTCAGGAAATTGACAACATAAGGATCCAACAAACCAACAAATGAATCCTGTAAACCAGGGGTGTCCAAACTTTTTGCAAAGAGGGCCAGATTTGGTGTGTTAAAAATGTAGGGGGGCCAATCTTGTCTTGACGTTCTTTACATATAACAGCAATTAATTTAAATACATTTCAGCGAGCCGTTCTGTGTTTCACATTTGCTTTTTTATTTTAATTTCAGCTATCTTAAGGATATGTTTTGGTTCATTTGAAACATGCATATCAAAATTCAATTGACATTGAAAATTGAAATTAAATATTCACTTAAATTCAGTTTTTTTAACACTTTAATTCACTTTTTTGTAACAGTTGAAGAGAAGTAATTGTACTCTTGGGTGCAAATTACATTTGAAACATAAAAAAAAATATCTCACCATGGCAGTTTAATATTTAAAGAATTTTTAAACACAATAACAGAGAAATTGTCATATCAACAAGTGCAGGGCTCATTTAAAATATGACAGTAACTCTAAATGTTGATTGGCACACCTCTCTCTCACCTCTCTCTCACCTCTCTCTCTCGCTTGGCGACCCGGGGACAGGACGCGCGGGTGGTGACGTGCGCACTCGCGGCGCACTCTGATTCAGACTTAAGTCAATGAAAAATGATGACTTGTCCGCATTAGTGTGATGGGTGAAACTGAGATCTGGAGTGCAGGACAAAGGCCAGGTCTGGCTCAAAGGCAGTAGTATTAATGCGCAAGATGTCTTGTAAGTGAGAGTGCGAAAGCTGTGTCCTCACATGGCTCTTATTTAAGTTCATAACCGAGAATGTCTTCTCACACAAATACGTCGACCCAAACAAGCTTAGCATTTTCTTACTAAATGTTCGAATTTCTGGAAACCTGTCCTTATTCAGCTGTCGGTAAACGTTGGCGAGAGTAAACTGCTGGTGCTGACCGCAGATCTCTGCGCCACACTGCAGTAATTCTACACGCGGGCCAGGCGTTATTGATTTTATGATGGAGGCTGCGGGCCGGATGAAAATTGACCATGGGCTGCATTTGGCCCCCGGGCCGGACTTTGGACATGTCTGCTGTAAACCTTCAACTGCTACTGCTCTGGTAACGTGACTGAGACCTGGGTACCAGGAAATACACCATGGTACTTTAGTAGAGCCTGTATTTGTAGACTTTAGTCTGGCTACAATTTTGAAAAAAAAAAAAAAAAAGGGGCCCCACCACTGTAAATAGACCAAAACTATTGATACTAACATGGGAATAGTGTGGCTATCTATTCAGAAGGACATTCCAATGGATGGATTTTTGTATAAAAAACACAAAAAAAAAGTTGTTCTGAAATTAATTGGGTCATGTTTACATGGCTATAACTACCAAACGATACTTCAGAACGTTATGCTTTAAATATGTACAATTTCTTTCAGATTGGCCCAGAGACTACGTGTACACAGTAAATTTTGCAGTG
>CM035786.1:53731136-53751136 GCA_020466265.1 Siphamia tubifer
AATCCGGTAAATAGACTTCATTGTGTCGTACATCGTGGTCAGTGTCCGAGGCCAGTGTTTTCCTTTTGGAGCCACAGCATATATCTACATTAGAAACATCAAAGCACTCTACCAAAGAACAACCTCACAAAAAGTCGATTCATTGAAATCTAACGCAAATCTAGTTTTGATTTCCTCATTCAGTGCCAAACCTGAGCCTGTGTCAACATAAAGCTGACACTGGTGCAGGAATGGAATAAAAAGCAGCACAGCTCAGACAGACAGAGGTTTCTACAAACGCACTAGCCTAGGATCTAGACTGTCCCCAGTGGCCGCAAACTGCATTTGCTACGGGGGCAGTCTAGAAAGTCTAGGCGAATTTGTGGGCGGGATAACCGCTGTCTGTCAAGTTTTTTCTTTACACAACGCCATGCTATTGGATGGGTAACCAGTCAGAGCCAACCAATCAGAGCGATGAACATGGATTTCGTAGACAGCGTCACCGGAAGAACACACCAGAATGTAGTCTCAAAACGAGTGCAGCAGCTTAGCTAGCTAGTTGGCGTTTGGCTACCAGGCTAGTAGTAGGATTGTAGCACAGAGTTAAGTAGGCTATTTGGTGAGTGTAGAACGGTAGAAAACAGAATGGCACTAAACGACTGTTGCCGTTTTTGTATGAAGAATATGCGGATTTCTGCCGTGATTTCTAATTCATCTCAGATATTCGATATTGTTCCTGGTGATGAGCCATGTTGTCTAGCAGCTAGCAACTGGTGTTACGGCAATGTGTGCTAGCTAGCAGCTACGCCTTCTTCTTCTCTCTGGTGTGCTAGCTGCTACGTCTCTGCGACTACAACATTACGTGTCGTATTTGTGTCATCATGAGGCAGGGCGGGCTCCAATCCCGCCCCTCGCGATTTGATTGGTCCGGTCCATTTTGGATTTTCAGATCCTAGGCTGTCTAGTCTGTCTCCCCGTAGCAAATACCATTTGCGGCCACTGGGGACAGACTAGATCCTAGGCTACAAACACACTGCTCACACACAGTAACAATAAGGTCAAGTTTAATGACCTCGTTTTTCACGGTACAGTGGTTGGGAAACACTGTCCTACGTATGGAGCGAGCAAGAGAGTTAGTAGAGTGGAAGGTCTGTAAATATACAAACAAAAACAGTTAAGGTTTGGGTCATGTTTACTGAGGTTTATAAAGATGATGAGCAGCTCCTGTGTTTTTGTTTCCGTGGAAACTGGGTTCAAATGTGTTTTTGGGTGTTACAGGTTATTGACCCCAATGACATTGGATTTTAACAGAAATAAATGCAGGTATGTGAGTAAGGTCAAAGGTCATATGATGTTCATAAAGACCATTGATTACATTAAAATGCATGTCGAGAAGTGGGTCGGGTCCGTTCTTTTCAAATATATTCATGCGGTCCGAGCCATGGGCGGGTTAGTTAAAAAAGCGGTCGGTTGCGGGTCGTTTATACATCGACCTGCGCATCACTGGTCAACACCTGTGGTTCCATCACATCATGTTTGGACGTCATATCAAGCCTTGGTGGAGGTCTGCTGTCTATGACTTATTATTATTATTATTACTATTATTATTATTATTATTATTATTATTACTATTATTATTATTATTATTATTATTATTATTATTATTATTATTATTATTATTATTATTACTATTATTATTATTATTATTATTATTATTATTATTATTACTATTATTATTATTATTATTATTATTATTATTATTATTATTATTATTATTATTATTATTACTATTATTATTATTACTATTACTATTATTACTACTACTACTATTATTATTATTATTATTATTATTATTATTATTATTATTATTATTATTATTATTATTACTATTATTATTATTATTATTATTATTATTATTATTACTATTTATTATTATTATTATTATTATTGCTATTATTATTATTATTATTATTATTATTATTACTATTACTATTACTATTATTATTATTATTATTATTATTATTATTATTATTATTATTATTAATATTATTATTATCATTATTATTATTACTATTGTTATTATTATTATTACTACTACTACTACTACTACTACTATTATTATTATTATTATTATTATTATTATTATTATTATTATTATTATTATTATTATTATTATTATTATTATTATTATTATTATTATTATTACTACTACTACTATTATTATTATTATTATTATTATTATTATTATTGTTATTATTACTATTATTGTTATTATTATTATCTGTTTTATTTAAACTTTAGAATATATGGAGCAGTAAACTGTTATAGAGCACATTTCAATAACAAGATGAGACAAATTCAAAGAATGTAGGAGTAAGTAAAAAAATTTAAATAGCATAAATATGTGTGATATGAAAAACACAATTTTATTGAAGAACAAAAGAAAGAAAAAGAGAAAGAAGCCAAAGCGGGTTTGAATAATCACTTCATCTCTTCATCATTTGTAGTTTCATTCTGTGGTTTGGACGGTTTTAGGCTAAAGTACAAATATTTATACAAATGTAAGGAGTATAAAGTACATATATTTATATAAATATTAAGTGTATAAAGTACATATATTTATATAAATATTAAGAGTATAAAGTACATATTTATATAAATGTAAAGAGTATAAAGTACATATATTTATATAAATATTAAGTGAATAAAGTACATATATTTATATAAATATTAAGTGTATAAAGTACATATATTTATATAAATATTAAGTGTATAAAGTACATATATTTATATAAATATTAAGTGAATAAAGTACATATATTTATAAAAATATTAAGTGTATAAAGTACATATATTTATATAAATATTAAGTGTATAAAGTACATATATTTATATAAATATTAAGTGTATAAAGTACATATATTTATATAAATATTAAGTGTATAAAGTACATATATTTATATAAATATTAAGTGGCCAATGACTTTTGGTAAAATGACACCAAACACCTTCAAACTTCCTAAAAATCTAGAAACTTTTTAACCAGGTGTGAGGGACATTTGGTCCAAAATGTCCTTACCACTGAACCCTAATAATAAATATGTTAAACACTTAAATACTACAGCCAGTAGATGCACAAAATTAATCAAATATTCAATAATTGATTGTGATTCTGTCAATGTATTGTTTTAGAAAACAAAAACCAGTGAAGTTCAAACAGGAACAAAAACAGACGTCGTTTTGAGTCTTTAATTGTAAAGTTTTATTTTATTTTTTTTTTACGCCAAAACATGTTTAATAAAGTGAACATGCATAAAAATAACATTTTTCTGTCACTGCAAAAAAAACCTGCACTATTGTACAGACATGAGACCATAAAAAAGCATGTACCAATCTGACCTTTAACCTTCAGGGAACTACAGACTATATGTCTATGAGTTTCCCTTTGGTTGAATTTATTGCTTTTTTTAACTAAAAACATCAGGTTTATTTTCAGCTGCTTCAAATTGATTGTCTTTAACATATGACAGAATATTAAGTCCTCATGTGAAGAAATAAATATTTTTGTTATGATGACAAGGTTCAAATGTCCAGAATAAAGTTGAAATCAAATGTGGTCATTTCATAGACAGATCAAGCGTTCTGCAGCTGCAGGGTCCGTGTGGATACAGTAGTTTAATATCATAGACTTCAGTCTACAGCCTCTTCTTCATTTTCTTTGAACCAGCATCAATCAACTGCGTCGTATAAAGACGTCAGGGTCACATTCATGACTTTATAGTTTCTACTAATGATTGATGCTGGTTCAAAGAAAATGTAGAAGAACCTGTAGAAGTCTATAAATATGAAACTATCTAAAGGTTCACACACCCTGCAGCTGATTGATCTGTCTATGAAATGACCATATTAAAATCCACATTTGATTTCAACTTTATTCTCAATATTTCGAGATTAATCACATTGATCTCATCATTCAATTCAATTCAATTCAATTTTATTTATAAAGCCCTAAATCACAACAAAGTCGTCTCAGAGGGCTTTACAAAAACATAATCAACTACAGAAAAACATGAAAAGTCCCAGGCATCCCCTGTCCTTAGACCCTCCTTCTCGGCAAGAAAAAACTTCCAAACCCAGTGGGAAAAAGAAGAAATCTTGAGGAGAACCACATTGAAGGACAGATCCACTCCCATGGACGGACAGACTATAGATGAACGTCCATGTATAAATGCAGGAAGGGGGGCTGGTCCAGACAGGCAGGGGCGGTGGTCCGGGGTCACAGGACGGCACAGGCGAGATACTGCAGATCCTGTCGTCCATGGCTCCTGTGCAGACACTGTCAGGAGAGCCACCACTCCCCCCAGGGGGGGGGGGACACCAGGTGACTAGTCATGAACAGACTTGGTATGAAAGATAGGTTATAAAAATGACAGAAACAGGTGTGAGGGAGAGAAAGAGAAGAAAGAACTCAGTGTCTGTACTTCCCCCAGCATTCTAACTCCTAGGGCAGCCTAGACTGAACTGTGACTCATACATCATGTATACATGATATATGAGTCACATAATTTTTAACTAACCTGACCATCATATCAAAAGTATTTTTTTTCTTCACGTGGCCCTAATACTCTGTCACATTAACAGGATTAAAACTTGAACTTAACAGTTTTTAAAATCATTTCATCAGAAATCGTGGCACTTTTGACCTGAAAACAACTAACATAGAAACACAGGCAAGTATTGCACAGAAACCCAAAAAAATGGCATATTTCAGTAAAACCTTTGGAGGCAGTAAAAGCCACAGTTCATGCACAAGAAATAAAACTAATAGAAAACTAACGCAGAAAACTGGAGAAACCAGTAAAAGCCCTCAGTAAGCACCACTCATCCTTAAATACTCTCACTTTTGTTGTAACAGAAACAATACAAAAATATGTAAAGGAAGAAAAACTCAGACAAACATGGTGGAGCGTTCTGTCAGATAGGTCAGTGAAGGCATCACGCCATGTTCATGTGCTCTGGTCCTCTGGGACTCAGGTCTAGAAGCAGAACTCCATCTGACTCTGACATCTTCACGGCCAATCAGAGTAGAGGTCAGGTACCATGGTCAGTTACCATGGCAACAGGTTGGGAAGAGACCTTTCCGTCTTGGACTCAGACGCTAAAGAGACTTTTCAGAATCATTTCCAGTGAACAAACACTAACATATGATGAGTCAAACCTAAACACATCCTCAATTCAAACATCAAGTTGTTGTAGTTTTATAAAATAAACAAAAAAAACAACAAAAACACAGCGTTTCTTTCCTCAAACTGTGACGTGACGTTCAGATGAATCCAATGAATGAGACAAAAGACCATCAACTTCTGTAGGAAGCAGGAAATAATGTGGACCAATAAAAGGGCTCGGCATATGTTACCATGGTAACCAACCTCTGGAGCTGGAAATGATGTTTCAGCAGGAAGTGACTGGAGACAGTAATGGTCCACAAAGGAGGACGAGGGGGACGCTACAGAAGACACTGTCTCATCTTCCATCAGTAGTTTGGTTTGTTTGACTTTAGTTTCCAAACACCTGCCCTGAGAGGACAGGTGTCCCTTTAGGGCAGATGTACTGTTTGGGCAGATGTCCCTTTAGGACAGGTGTCCCCTCAGTGGGACACCAGGGTAAATAAAGGTTAAATAATGAAATTATTATTATTTTTTTTTGTCTCCATCGATGTGAGACGTTATGGCTTTAATTCCTCGAACTTTATGCACAGACTCCAACGCCTCAGCCTTATGAGGCGGAGTCAGAGGCTGGAGGCGGAGTCACAGACATTTAATCTGAAATTCAGGATAAAATATCTGGGTTTAGACAAAGTCACTTGGACTGTTTTAGACACATTAGACTGAACCAGGACCTGTAGGTGGTCCTGGTTCAGGTCTGAGGACCATCAGTGGTGCTGGTTCAGGAGGAGGAAGAGGAGGAGGTGTCAGGATACTCCAACCAGGACAGAGGAGGAGTTCACAGAAGAGTCCAGAGTCTTCACCTGAAACACAAGAGGAGGAGATTTAAAAAAAATAGCAAGAGGAGAAGTGGAGGACGAGGGGGAGGAGGACAACGTAAAAAAAAAAATGAGGAAGCAACAGGAGGAGGAGGAGGAGGCCAATAGTTGTTCAGGTCTCTGGAGGTTAAAGGTGACATGTGTGTCAAACATAGACATAACACACTATAACTTAATCAATACTGGATATATTATCATAATATTACACACACTGACACATATATACATATAACCAAATTATCAAAAAGAATTATCAAAAGGTCAAAGGTCAAGGTGGCATTTAGCAGAAAGGTCAAAATCACATTATTAGCTCTCATTCAAGAACTGGTTGTCATAGAAACTGGAGATTGGCACCAAATAAAAAGAATGTGTGGTGTAACATTTTCTTGGATTGTTTTATTTTACAACTGAAGACACAACATTATTTTAGACTATTTATGAACATTCCACAAAGACGATTTTTTTTTTACAAACTGCTTTAAGCAAGTGTCGACATTAGGCATTCTGTGAATACTGGTTATATAATACACCTCATTATTACAGTTTATTTATTTAAAAAAGAGCCACACGCCCAATATGTAAAAACTCATTACAAAGTGTGGCAAATGTTTTTAAGATATTTATTATAAAATGTGTGGTTATTACATCATAAACATTTATAACATTATTACATAATGTTATAACAGACTTCATTATCTCCACGAAGGATCTTATGTTTTACCTCACGTTTGTTTGTTATTTGACCAAATCAACATTTGGTCAAATGTGTTGATCAATAGTGTTTGCTTCTTTGTTTGTTTGTTTGTCTGTCTGTTTTCACTCTAGCGACAACATTTCTGGAGTAAATTGGTTGTAATTTGATGAGAAATTTGGTCCATGGTCTATGGTACGGGACCTATTTTCATTTTCATGGTCAGTGTCCAGTACTTGAACAGTTTGAATGTCATCAATTTCAAACATCTTTGGTAAATATAGATTTGATGTAAGATTCATCACTATGAATATTAGACTGAGAAAGACTTGACCTTCATGGTCAGTGCCCAAGGTCAAAGGTCACCAAATATTCACTCTAGTGACACCAATTCTTGACAGATCGTTCTGAAAGTTGGTGTTTACAACGAGACGAATAGAAGGAAGAAACAGACTGAATTTTAGCCGATTTAGTCAAGTATAGTGATATGTACGACATTTCATTCATTTGTTTGTTTGTTTGTTTGTTTGTCAACTAGATAACTCAAAACATCACGTGACGTCACGTAAAGACGTCATGTGACATCGCACCAATGGTATATTTGGTAAATGTATGACCTTTACCTTAAAGCAGGTTATTGACATATTTAGTTAAATCAGACAATATCTTGTGCTTCATATTTAACATTAGATCTAACATGTGACATTTGGTCGTTGTGTGACGTCACATAACGTCAGAGTGACGTCATACGTGGTCGAATATTGAAATGGACATATGTGAAAAACAGGAGCCAGGATTTTTTAAAATGTTTTTAAACCCTCTAAGGGATTGTTAATGAGCCATAAAATAAATGGTTAGTGAACACAGAACACTAGTTTATAAATAAGTTAGAACATCCAGATCCAAACCTTTACTTCAGAATGAACCATTTACTGACGTTTGTTCAGTTTTTATAAAAACACAGGTTCGTGTTTCAGCCTCTTTTCATCCATGTTAATGAAAACACAAACTGAGAGCAGAGGGTCGTACCTTCAGCAGAGCAGAGGAGGAGGGGGAGGAGGAGGAGGAGGAGGAGGAGGAGGAGGAGGAGGAGGAGGAGGAGGAGGAGGAGGAGGAGGAGGGGGAGGAGGAGGAGGAGGAGGAGGAGGAGGAGGAGGAGGAGGAGGAGGAGGAGGAGGAGGAGGAGGAGGAGGAGGAGGAGGAGGAGGAGGAACATCGGAGGGAGGAGATCCGGATCTGGTTCTCCTGAAGACCCTCAAACAGAAAGACATTCAGTGAAGAAATAAAAGAACACAAAGGATGGAGGGAAACCCCCAGAACCATGGTCCAGAACCAGGATCCATGGTCCAGAACCTGGATCAGGATTCAATCACATTAGTTTAATCAGATATTTGTGTTTTTATTCAATCAGATTTAATTCACTGACTGACAAATTAGAACATGTAGATAGATATGTTCAAGAACATCTTCAGGTTCTGCTGATGTTAAAGATTGATGAAGCAGAACAAACAAACAGAACATATCATGAACCATGTGGATCATATGGATCAGGATTAAGATTCTGAGGGTCTGGGTTCTGGGACTGACCTGCAGGTTGGTCTTGGCCGTCTTCAGAACGTCCCGGGTTCTAGATACTGAAACAGATACAGAACAGTTAAATCCTCTTTAAGAGGAACGTCAGAAGAACATTAGAGGACCATCAGAATAATGTCAGAGGAACGGTACCACGGTCCATGGACCACTTGGTACCGGGCCGCTGGCTACCTAATAAAGAATGAATTCTTTCTCTTGTTTTCATTATCTGAGTCTGAACAAGCTTTTATTTTGGAAAATGACCAGATTCTCTCGGTTACATGTGCGTCAGTTGAAAGCCGAAAATGTAACCTACGTGTTAACAACAGAAGTAAAGAACAGATGTGTTTGAAAAGCTTCTGTTGAAAAATAAAAGGCCATTGAAGAGACAGAAGAGGCTACCACTACCAAAAGGGAAGTTTTTTTAACAGATAATCCCAGGAGTTGTATTTGAAATATGGGTTTATTGTGACAGGTGAACCATGGAGGAAAATTCACTAATGACAAAAAACTTGATAAAGGCTACAATTTTTTCTGTGAGGAAAAATTATCAATGTAAGGAGAGAGAGCCCTGGGGCTAAAGTGCTACTGAAGTGATAACTATGACCACAAATCATTACTATATCCACTTATACCTAGGACTATGGTTCTAGGGTTATGTATGGACAGTATAGAGGACATGGACTATTTCACTATTTTATATTTGTTCTGTCTATGGTTTAAGTCAACGTTTTGTTAGCATAATGTTAACGTTAGCTGAATGCTATCATAATCCGTTCACGTTCTTCTCTGGCAGTGTGTGTTTATGTTGGTGTTTGTTTGTCATAGTATCTAATGTAGTAGACGGGCAGGTTTTTGTGAGGGTTAGGGACAGACTGTGGTTTCAAACCGTCATCCCCAGATGTAGTGTTCTAATGTGAAGTGTCTGCTGCAGATGGAAGTGCTCCTTTTTTTAATTATAAAACTCGGCCCTTCATCCGGCTGAATAGCCTGGACCCATTTTCGTCTAGCTTCGCCGTTAACAGGGAAGGAGTGGAACAAAATATAAGACTGCTTCTGGACATTACAACAACATCCTGGTATCCTGTCGTCTTTGCCATTTAACTTTTGCCGGTGCAGAAGAAGGGTTACGCTCCACTTACATATTTCCAGTGTGAAATGCAAAAGTTGTGAAAAAGATCTATTGCAGTATTCACAGTTTACAACAGTTTACAGATGAACTAACCATAAACTTTATCCAGGCACAGACGACTCACCTTGGATTGACTCGACACTATTCGAGTCCTCTTCAGGAAAAATAAAAAAATCTACCTCCAGTGATTGGCTAGAGCCACTGGGGACGGGGACAGCTGCCTTGGTGGCGGGGTTGTGGGTTCAAAACCCCATTAAGCATTCCAAGAATGTCAAAGGAACATTCCAGGAAGGACAGTGGAACATACAGGGAACGTTACAGGAACGTTAGAGGAACATATGGATTGTTTTTCCAGTCTGACTCACGCTGGCTGATGATGAAGGCCTCCATGTTGTCTTTGGTTCTGTTGGACTCTTTCACCTGGTCCATGGCATCTTTCAGAGCCTGTTCTGAGTCCAAAAGCCTCAGACGCAGAGAGACCACCTGGTCCTGTAAGGTCCAGTTCTGAAACAGGAAACATCAAACACTGAGACTGGAGGAGAACCTGGGTCAACCATGTGGGGACTCTGGAGTCCTTTAAGCTTCAGCGGTCTTTCTCTTATGGTTCTGGTTGTGGTTCTGACCTGTCTACTGTCCTCATCGCTGGGTAGAGCTGCTCTCCAGAACATCCGAAGCAGAGACTCCGCCTCCTGGAGGATCTGACGCAAAGTCTGAGAGTCAGAGGCGAGCTTCATGAGCCAGTGTGAAAACTGAAAAGCACACACGCACACACACACACACACACACATACACACACACACACACACACACACACACACACACATACACACACACACACACACACACATACACACACACACACACACACACACACACACATACACACACACGCACGAAAACCGTATTAGCTCCTGAGCTAAGTTAGGTTTTGAAAGCCAAATGTCTGCTGTCTTCCTGTGGGCGGAGCATCAGCCCCAGTGGGCGGAGTGCATGACATTGTGCCGACATAATGCTGTTCTTTTCAGACTTGTTCATTCTCAGTTTTATTTCCTGCCAAAGGTTGATGCCGGTAAAGGTTCTGCGTGTGTAGAACTGGCTGTGACTGAACAAAAACTAAAAGTATTGTATTTTCTGAAATATAAGACGCTTAAAAGACTTTAATTTCCTCCAAAAACCACAGTACGCCTTATATAAATACCTTGGTTTGGAAATGGACACTTGTCTGTCCTTTGGACGTCATGTGGATACTGTAAATAAGAAAGCTCAGCAGCGTCTCCATCTGCTCAGGTCTTTTAATATCAGCAAGAACAGTTTAACTATTGTTTATAAATCACTCATTGCATTGTTCATCATGTGTAATGTCTCAACCTGGTTCAATTTTCTGATCATGAAATGCTTGCATGCCCTTATGTTTCAACTTTTTGAGCTGATGGTGCTTGGAGATCAATAAAGCATCCATCCATCCATCCATCCATCCATCCATCCATCCATCCATCCATCCATCCATCCATCCATCCATCCATCCATCCATCCATCCATCCATCCATCCATCCATCCATCCATCCATCCATCCATCCATCCATCCATCCATCCATCCATCCATCCATCCATCCATCCATCCATCCATCCATCCATCCATCCATCCATCCATCCATCCATCCATCCATCCATCCATCCATCCATCCATCCATCCATCCATCCATCCATCCATCCATCCATCCATCCATCCATCCATCCATCCATCCATCCATCCATCCATCCATCCATCCATCCATCCATCCATCCATCCATCCATCCATCCATCCATCCATCCATCCATCCATCCATCCATCCATCCATCCATCCATCCATCCATCCATCCATCCATCCATCCATCCATCCATCCATCCATCCATCCATCCATCCATCCATCCATCCATCCATCCATCCATCCATCCATCCATCCATCCATCCATCCATCCATCCATCCATCCATCCATCCATCCATCCATCCATCCATCCATCCATCCATCCATCCATCCATCCATCCATCCATCCATCCATCCATCCATCCATCCATCCATCCATCCATCCATCCATCCATCCATCCATCCATCCATCCATCCATCCATCCATCCATCCATCCATCCATCCATCCATCCATCCATCCATCCATCCATCCATCCATCCATCCATCCATCCATCCATCCATCCATCCATCCATCCATCCATCCATCCATCCATCCATCCATCCATCCATCCATCCATCCATCCATCCATCCATCCATCCATCCATCCATCCATCCATCCATCCATCCATCCATCCATCCATCCATCCATCCATCCATCCATCCATCCATCCATCCATCCATCCATCCATCCATCCATCCATCCATCCATCCATCCATCCATCCATCCATCCATCCATCCATCCATCTATTATAATCTTCACTTCAGTGATGTGCCTTATGGTCCAGTCCACCTTATAATGTTGAAAATACAGTAAATGTGTTTAAACATTTAAATGTCATTTCTGTTCATTATTTGAGTCATAAATTCTCGCTTGTCTTCATCTAATAATCTTGTGAACTAAGACAAATAAAACCTTCTCAGTTTTCTTCCATCATTTTGCCACTGACTGACCTGATCTGGGGTGGGCGGGGCCATGGTGGGTGGGGACAGCGTCTGGACTGTGGCCTCCATGTTCTTCAGCAGAGCTCCACCTTCCACAATCTGCTGCTGCAGAGCCTTGAAATGGTCGACGTGTCCGACAGCGTGGTGTCCGCGGCGGTTTGAGAAGGGGGTGTCACCCTGAAGCGTCAACTCGACTGCAGGAGGAGGCGGAGTTTAACAGTTTAGGTTCAAATGGTCCATTGTGGAGAATAAATATGGGTCAAAGTGTGTATTGCTGTCAGTAAATGAGAATGTTTTGTTGTTAATGTCCCCATGGGTTAGCATTAGCCATGACCCATGACCACACATTTAGGGTTAGCATTAGCATTAGCCATGACCCATGACCACACATTTAGGGTTAGCATTAGCATTAGCCATGACCCATGACCACACATTTAGGGGAAGCATTTGTTAAACATTCTGTTTGGTAAGTCCTCATATGGTTGGACATGTGGTAATGTGTGTTAATATGACTGACCCCACAGTTGATGATAGGAGTGTTTCTAAATCATGCAATAATATCTGATGTTTTCTTCATGTATGAAATTCACTTCTGTCATTAAAGAAGAGTTTCTAATCAACCTGTTTGACTGTTTTTGTCAACGATGTTTCAATAAAAAGTTTGTGCTGTAAATAACTTATTTACTGTCAAAAACAAAGCAACCCATCATATATATATATATATATATATATATATATATATATATATATATATATATATATATATATATACTGTATGTGTATAAATGTATTTACACTGTATTTTCTGCACTATAAGGTGCATTAAGCAATGTCAAAATTACGAGATAAAGAGTCAAAATTATCAGATAAAAAGTCTAAATTCCCAGTCCCTAAGCACAACAAGAAATAATCCATATATAAGGTGCACTGTGGTTGATGGAGAAAATTAAAGTTTTTAAGTGCACCTTATAGTCTGGAAAATACAGTATTTATATACGGATGTTTGTTTGTACACATATGTATGTGTATATGTTTGTTTGTTTATGTTTGCATATACAGTCATACCTCTACTTACGAAAGACCCAGCTAACGAAAAATCCAAGTTACGGAATACCTTTACCTCAATTTTTCATCTCAGAATACGAAAAGAAAGTTCAATTTATGAAAGGAAACTGAAACCTCTGAGACATAAATAGAGTACATTACTATACGTAACTACGTAATGTATGTAAATACGTCACATACGTACTGTACATATCATCCCATTGGCTATGAGGGAGCTACCCATGATGCTTTTCGTTACCCTTTGACCCTCATTCATCATAGAACACAGACACTTTAACGGTCATTCCTCCACCTAGACCAGCGCTTTTAGGATCAAAGGTTCAGTCCAACGGTGCAGAAGAGTATATGACCCACAGACTATCATCAGCTTAAGGACAAAAAACTTAGACTCCTCAAGCCCGGAGACACAGACCGTTCTACAGAATCAGGGTCTGCTACGCTGGTCAGATCCAGTGTCCTACAGCGGAGTCTCCCCCCACAGAGGCTCCGCCTCCAGAGACATTGGGGGTGGTACGAGAGGAAGCAGAAATGTGTCTGTGGCGGTGGATTTACAGCTAAGCTAAGTGCTAACCGTTCAGACCACCGCTTCCATCAGTCCTGCTCACTGGAAGTGGACTACCTGAAGATTTAAACACAAACATGATCCACCAGACTGATGCATCCTCATTCTGACCCAGACCTGGATCAACTCTTCTGTCCCGGACACCAACATTAGCCTGAATGGGCTAACAATATTTTGGTCAGACAGAAGCCATGCTCTCACAGGTCGGGCTAAAATCTAAATCTACATTTTCTTTTAACACATATTTATACAAAATCGGTAAATTTTTCAAAATTTTTTATACTACTTGAGGGGTAGTATTGGGAGTGTTAGAACGTATTAGGCCTTTTACATGTAAAATGAGACTCTATTTAACCCTTGTGTGGTCCTCCGTACAAGGCAGACAGCCTGTGTCCTACGATCGGGTCTTAAAGACCCACGTTCCAAAGTTAAGTTCCAAAGACTCATCACCCCACCCCCCAAGGATATTTTACTGTTTTCAGTAGTAAGTAGTAATACGTATGAAAAGGCACATTTGTGCGCCACTGGGTCACTTTGACCGGAGGACTGCACAAGGGTTAAGAAAAATGAACGTCACAAAAACACTTCTGGAACAAATGAATTTTGTTTGTTTGTTTATTCTGACCTTCTGTTGCCATCTCTTCTGGACCTGACAAACCCACATCTCTGACGGGAGGACATCGATCTGTGGACACACCAACCCTTTTGTTCAGTGTAAACCTTTGATTGACAGTGGGCGGAGCACATGGTAAGCCCCTCCCCCAGACTTTCATCTAATTAGTAAATGTGATGTGACTAAAGGTAGTTTCGCAGCCCGTCTGTGAGGCTGGTTTCAGATCAGTACTGACCGTTCAACAGCTGCCTCCTGGCTCTGGGCTGATGGGCGTCACCCGTCTGTGTTTTCAGCTGATGCTCCAACTGAACCTGCAGCTCTTTGGGGTCAAAGGTCATGGCGTCTTCATTGATCTGAACTGGAGAAAGAGAAGAAGCAGATGAGGATGTTGTTCAATCAATTAAACTTTATTTCTATCGCACTTTTCATACATGGTTCATGTAGCACAAAGTGCTTCACATCAGACCCCCCCCCATTATCGCGCAATTGTACGAACAAGTTAAAAGATTTACAGAATGAAAAAGAATGGAATAAATAAATAATAATAATAGGAATAAAATAAAATAATTCAATTCAATTAAATTTTATTTATAAAGCCCTAAATCACAACAAAGTCGTCTCACAGGGCTTTACAAAAACACAATCAACTACAGAGATATATGAACAGTCCCAAGCATCCCCTGTCCTTAGACCCTCCTTCTCGGCAAGAAAAAAACTTCAAAACCCAGTGGGAAAAAGAAGAAATCTTGAGGAGAACCAAGTAAATACATAAAATAGAAGAATGAAATAATGTTAAGAGTGAAATGTAACTAAAAGCTACATTAAAAAGGTAGGTTTTCAGTTTACCCTTAAAAATATGAACCGGACCGCAGACCCTCAGGTCGACCGTTCCATAGTTTGGGGAAATAAAAACTGTATGAGGCCTCACCATGTGTTTTAGTGTGAACTCTAGGGACAATTAAAAGCTTTTACTACTAGAGGACCTGAGGGTCTAAGAGGGCTCATATGTTAAAAGCAGATCCCACAAATAAACGGGGACACAACCATTAAGACTTAAAAACCAATGAAAACACTTTAAAATCAACCCTGAGGCCAGTGCACAGACCTGAGCACTGGTGTCATATGCTCTCTCTCTTTCTGGTCCTCATCAGCAGTCAGGCTGCAGAGTTCTGGAGCAGCTGCAGCAGCATAATGGTCTTTTTTGGAAGACCAGATAGGAGAGCGTTGGCGTAATCAACACAGCTGGTTACAAATGCATCAGAGTCTCTGCACTGTCTCGAGAGACAAAGGGTGGTACTCTGGCAATATTTTTGAAATAATAAAAACCAGTTTTGGTAGCGGCCCTTATGTGTGGGTCAAAGCTAAGCTCACAGTCAAATAAAACACACAGGTTCTTCACCTTTTCTGAGTACATGTGAAGCTTAGCTTTGAGCCTCTCTGTCTGAGCCTCAGGACCAGGGCTCTACACTAACTTTTTTTTCCAGGAGCACACGTGCCCCTAAGTTAAAAAATTTAGGAGCACACAAAAAATAGGGGCACAAGTAGGTTTTAGTTTTAAATGTTTATTTATTTACAGTGCAGTACTTACGCACATACCAACATTCTTGAATGACTGCTGTCATTTGTGTTAATTTAGAGCAGACCATAACATAACTTTGTATTATGGGATGCTTTGTCCTTTGATACATTTTAGAACGTTGTATTGGCTGCCTTGTTATTAGATCCATTTTAGAATGATTAATCCTTTTAATATGTGCCGTGTTCGTCTCGACTATGCGGAGCTGTTCACGCAGTTTTAATTCATTTCTAGTAGACTTTCATTAACTCCTCAGGTCTGTGTGTCTTATTGTGTGCTGCAACAAGCACTCGCACATGTGCCACTGTTTTGTTTTCCTCGTTCGCACGCTGAAATATTTGCTCGCAAATGCGAGTGAAATGGACGCACTGTAGAGCCCTGGTCAGGACCAATAACTAAAACCTCAGTTTTGTCCTGGTTGAGCTGGAGGAAGTTTGCTGCCATCCAGGCCTTAATATCTAAAATGCATTTTAAAAGTGTGTCATTTGGACTAAGGTCATCAGGATATTTTATATTTTTAGATAAAGGCAATAAATAATGTGAACAAATTGCTTTGGATAAAAGCATCAACCAAACGTGTAAATATATCACATACACATCAGGACAGCACAGGTGCACACATGCATCAGTTAACTTAGATTTTTACATCTTATGACATGACGGAAGAAACTAGCTAAGGTGCTGCTTGTGGTTTAGTCCAGCTGTGATGAACCATGATAGACGTGCCTGTCTTATGACTTTTAAATACGTAAACGGCTTCACATGTTTTGTTGTCTACATTTACCACCTCCACCAACAGTTCCCAGACTGTACTTTCCCTCCTTCCTTTACCTGACTTTTAAATTGGCCTGCCTTTAATGTCTGACACGCTGCCTTCACTGCTGCTGCCATCTGTGGAAGCAGTCAGTGAATGACCAGATCCACAGGTTATTGTCTGATTAAAAAGTGATTTTTTTACCTTTAGAATAATATGCAAAATGTTTTTTTCTTTTTTTTATTTGTGTGCTTCAACCACAACCCACCCCAATTTAATTAGAATATTTTTCGTGTCGTCATCCACCTGATCCACGGTCTCTAGTATGAATCTCCACACTCCTTCCAGAGTGGAGCGTATTGAAGACACACTGAGTCGCATCTCTGTTACGTCACATACACTTTCACATTCATTCATTCATACACTGAACAGGTAAAGGAACAAACATGTGGGACAACCTGGATCCCACAGATGCACTAGCATTAGCAGCTCTAGTAAATGTACAGGGGTCATTTCAATTATTGGACAGAAATGCCATAGGCCAACAGAGACGTGTGGACAATTATTGAGTAAAGCATGAATGAATGTTAACCATAGAAACATGTCCACTGGACTGACGATCATGATGGTCTGATATGACACCGGTTTTCTCAGTGGTCATATCTTCAGGTCTTAGGGTAACCCTCTTAGTTTCCCCAAATAGGATATAGGTTGATCTTTGTCACTGCGGGTCAAAGGTCATTTCCGTTTTACTCAATTTGCTTCATCTCACAATTGCATAAAACCGAAAATGACAGTTATTCATTTTTTCTATAATTTTGACTGTTTATCTTATAAGCTAGACTTTTTTTTTTTATCTCATAATTGTTTGTTTTTTTTCATTTTGGTTTTGGAAACAAATAATGAAGAAACAACTTGTTTTTTTGTTGTCTTATTTTTGGTTTTATTTTGAAAAACCAATAAACAAATGAAGCACGGATTTTTGTGATTTTGTTTGTTTTTCTGTGTTTTTTTTTCCTACAGGTTCTGTCTCAGTTCTTCAGCGGACACGCCCACACTTCCTGTTCTTACCGGCGTCTGGGATTCTGTGATGACCCTGAAGACGTGCTCCCAGACCTGGACTGTGGTTCAGCTGCTGCTGGAGGACATTCACCTGGTGTTGGAGTCTGGAACCAATCACATGTGTGGAAACGGTCACATGACAACAGCTTAGACACAAAGACTAAACAAACAACGAATAAATACATAAATGGTGTTGTGAGCTGCAGTTCTGTGTCTGACCTGTTGATGGCGTCCATGTTCCTTTGTCGCTCCTGTTTCAGACCAATCACCTCCTGCCTCAGAGCGTCCGCTGCCGCCACCGCCTTCCGATTGTGCTCCGCCCACTTCTCTGCCTCTAGGTCCGCCTCCTTCAGTCTGTCAGTCAGACGGAGGAGGCGCTGGGTGTCCTTACTGCCCTCTGCAGGTGGGAACGGTAAACGCAGCAGGACAAAGAGGTTTTTAACAGAAGAAAATATTCTGGAAAGTCAAGGTTTGTTTTGAACTGAAAAGAAAATGTGTTTAATGGGTTTGTTTTCACGCTTTGTCTGTCTGTGTGTGCGTACACATTTCCTCTGTTCTCACTCTAGTGTTGCCAATCCTGGACGAATCTTTCTGAAATTTGTCATGTAGAAGGAGACACATACGAAGATGAAACAGACCGAGTTTCAGTTGAATCGACTCATTACTTCCAGTCTGACGACATGAATGTTTGCATCGTTTCAACATGTACTGATGATTTAACATGATAATAACTGATAATGATGATGATTTAACATGATAATAACTGATAATGATGGTGATTTAATATGATAATAACTGATAATGATGATGATTTAACATGATAATAACTGATAATGATGATGATTTAACATGATAATAACTGATAATGATGGTGATTTAACATGATAATAACTGATAATGATGATGATTTAACATAGGAACTGATAATGATGATGATTTAATGTAATAATGACTGATAATGATGATAATTTAACATGATAATAAGTGGTAATGATGATGATAAGAACTGATAATGATGATGATTTAACATGATAATAAGTGGTAATGATGATGATAAGAACTGATAATGATGGTGATTTAACATAATAATAACTGATAATGATGATGATTTAATGTAATAATGACTGATAATGATGATAATTTAACATGATAATAAGTGGTAATGATGATGATAAGAACTGATAATGATGGTGATTTAACGTAATAACTGATAATGATGATGATTTAATGTAATGACTGATAATGATGGTAATTTAACATGATAATAACTGATAATAATGGTGATTTAACATGATAAGAACTGATAATGATGATGATTTAACATGATAATAACTGATAATGATGATGATTTAACATGATAATAACTGATAATGATGATGATTTAACATGATAATAACTGATAATGATGATGATTTAACATGATAATAACTGATAATAACGGTGATTTAACATGATAATAACTGATAATGATGACGATTTAACATGATAATAACTGATAATAACGATGATTTAACATGATAAGAACTGATAATGATGATGATTTAACATGATAATAACTGATAATAACGGTGATTTAACATGATAATAACTGATAATGATGATAATTTAACATGATAATAACTGATAATGATGATGATTTAACATAGGAACTGATAATGATGATGATTTAATGTAATAATGACTGATAATGATGATAATTTAACATGATAATAAGTGGTAATGATGATGATAAGAACTGATAATGATGATGATTTAACATGATAATAACTGATAATGATGATGATTTAACATGATAATAACTGATAATAACGGTGATTTAACATGATAAGAACTGATAATGATGGTGATTTAACATGATAATAATGGTGATTTAACATGATAATAACTGATAATGATGATGATTTAACATGATAATAACTGATAATGATGATGATTTAACATGATAATAACTGATAATGATGATGATTTAACATGATAATAACTGACAATGATGATGATTTAACATGATAAGAACTGATAAAGATGGTGATTTAACATGATAATAATGGTGATTTAACATGATAATAACTGATAATGATGATGATTTAACATGATAATAACTGATAATGATGATGATTTAACATGATAATAACTGATAATGATGATGATTTAACATGATAATAACTGATAATGATGATGATTTAACATGATAATAACTGATAATGATGATGATTTAACATGATAAGAACTGATAATGATGATGATTTAACATGATAACTGATAATGATGGTGATTTAAAATGATAATAACTGATAATGATGATGATTTAACATGATAATAACTGATAATGATGATGATT